>APFE030258755.1:26121-38573 GCA_000404065.3 Pinus taeda
ATCTTCTTTCAATTAGAAACTCCTTTTACAATGATCTTGTACTGGTGCAGTCCTTTACCAGTATGCAGGCTGCAACCTGCAGAGAGCTACAACTCTCTCTCGTTTTCTAGTCTCTCTTGGAAGGGAGCTACAACCCCCTTTGCTCTTTTACTTCTTTAAGGACCACGTTTCATTAATTTTCAAACTGGATCCATGAACATCAAATAATAATCAAGTACATGAAAAATCACCCAATCTCCTTATACAATAAACCAATGAATCACCCACTCTTCAGAATGCTGTAAACAGAAAATAATACCAGAAATCTAAACCCAGAACTTTGCTGCAATAGATAAAAGACACTCAACAATTGTTTCAAGATAAGAACACAACTTCACCAACAGGGGCCTGCGTATATCCACAGCTCTTCTGAGACAGAACTGCGCCGATCCGCACTGGTTGTTCTTCTGCTCTGCGAACTTTTCTTCAGATCCACACCTTCACTTCTGACTTACTGCGTAGACCCGCACTGTGCCTTCTTCTCGCCTATGTACCTCGCACCACGCGCTTGACTGTGCTGTGTGCGCCACGCACTGCGCCTTCTCCCGTACTACGTACCCTGCACTGCGCCTTTGACTGCGCTGCATACCCACGCACTGCGCCTTTGACTATGTTGTGTACCCATGCACTGCGCCTTCGGATAGCCTGCAGACTTCTGATTAGGGCCAAATTTTTAGTACACCAATGTGCCACAGTCAGTCAGATCCACAGATCCGTTCATGTGCCTGAGAGATCACGACATGCCAATAGATTCACCTTAAGTTAAGTTATCTCCTTGAATTAGATCTAGCCTTTAAAAACCAATCACACAAAATTTCAGATCTCAAGATATTCAAATTTCACCAGTGTGTGGCCAAGAGATCTCCTTTCCTTTTTATAGGCAAGCCCTTCTCAATACCATGGTCCAAAACCATAATAACACAATACCATGAACCCAAAACTTGGGATCACTTTTGGATGTAATACCATGGTCAAAAACCATTTGATCAAAAACTGTCGGGCTAATACCATGAACCATTCATGAAGATTCCCACGTGCACGCGCTTTTATGCATTGGAGAGAGTGAAACCTGGGTCCACGCCTCCTAAACGTATCACCTGCGTACTTGCACACACTCCTTGATCTACGTACCTACGGGTCCGCGGCTTCTTCTAAGATTACCTGCGTACCTCTTAATTTCCATGATTTTGAGTCCCTGAACTGAGATCAGCTACACGAGTGAGTTGCCATCAAGTACAACACCTGTACCATAGAGCCAAACGAGAATCATAATGCCAACACTACACTCCTATATGCTTACTAGGGATACTACACCCCAACATGATAGATTCTAAGATATATTGTGAAAGGGGGGAGGAGGGTTTCAGAGATTCTTGATGCCATAGGAAGGTCTTGCCATGTTTAATTCAACAATACAAAAGCAAAATTCTCATGTAGAAGGATTTATGGTGCTTTTTCAATTGTGGGAAATAGAAATTCCATACATTATGGTTCTTCTTGGTACAATATCACTGATTCATGGAGAAAGATAAATGGTTCCTTGGGTGGAACTATACCAATGTGTGGGTGGGACCAGGCTCATGAGATTCATTTTTTACTACCACCACAATGAACTACAACCAAATTGATTACGGAGGATTTATGCGAAGGCAGAACTCATGAGATTCATTTTTTACTACCATAACAATGAACTAGATCCAAAATGGTTATAAGAGATTGCATTGTTACAAGTTAATTTTTAGCTTTAAAGTTTGACATAATAATTATAAAACCAAATCTCATTTGTTGTATAACATGGAAACCCATAATATTAGTATTAGATAATTAAACATTAATAAAAAATATTTATAGTTTTTTTGTTTAATTATATAAAATCCAAATCTGAATTTGTTTAAAATTACAACTTACAACATGGTTAACTATTTTGTAATTTTGAAAAATAAAAAATTCATTTTTGAACTGAGTGTACAATAGATAAGAAAAATGCTTCTTACATTTTGATATCTTGTATAACAATGTCTTATATTATATACTATTATATATACTATATAATATATTAAAAAAAATTAACAATGATCTAAATTAAGAATTTAATTTGTGCGTGGTTTTCTTTCTCCCTTTAGTGTATTCAAATGAATGTTGAGTAGTTGAAAAAAAAAAAAAAAGACGATTATGCCGTGTTTCTTCCCCGCCTTAGTGTATTAGAATGAATGTTGAGTAGTTGAAAAAAGAGGAAAGACCACTATGCCATGTTTTCTTCCCCGCCTTAGTGTATTCAAATAAATCTTGAGTAGTTGATAAAAAAAAGAAAGACCAGAACACATTTTCTTCCCCGCCTTAGTGTATTCAAATGAATGTTGAGTGGTTGAAATAAAAAAGGAAAGACCATGGGCACAGTACAATATGATGTGTGGCTATATGGAAACAGGTATGGGTGGCTCCATCTATTTTTAGGGTTTCTAGATTGATTGCCATTCTTAGAATTGATTTTCAAATTTGTTTTATATTTTCACATGAAATGTTGCAGTGATTTGTTGGTAGTTATTAATTCATGGTTGAATTTGGATGCATTGAGAAATCAGATTAAGCAGGATTTCTTCAATGGATTTCTCACAAAACATGGATCTATTTTCGTTGGGAAAATTTGGACCACTATGGAAGGATTAGAAGCCTTAGTCTTCTTTAAAGAGCCCAAGAAAATACTTGCACATGTACCCCTTATCTCCTTTAATTCTTTCCTTGATTTCAATTGCTTCAAACAATCTACCAACTTTTTCACTTGAAATTGGGTTATTTGGGTTTTGTTTTTTCAAGAATTTGGCTTCAAATGAACTAGCCCCACAATTACTATATTGGTAATAAAATTTATATTAAATATACACTAAACTCTTATAGTAGTTTGGTAGTATACCACACTAGAAATTACAAAAGCCCGCAAAACCCAACGAGGAAAACAACCGGAAAAACAACAAGGCCCTCCCTCATTTTAATGAAAAACGAAAAGATTTTCTTACTCTCTTTCCATTTCATGGCCATGCTTAATTAGAAATCTCAATTTCAAGCTCAGTTACCAAAAACAAAATAGAAGTCTTCATTTCTCAAAAAAACCGTATAAAAAATGGAACGATATGGAAAACAATGTTTTATAAGGTAGTTTTTGTTTTTTAATGCAAGAAACTAGGTTTTCCAAAAAGGGTTCGTTTCTTGAAACTGTTTTATGGAAAACTTTAATCTAGTTCATTTTCAATATGGGTCTCTTCTCGATTACATGTCCACATCAATCATAAAAAGCAGAGTTTCGTTTTCTGGATAGTTTTCGAAGGCATTTTCATAGTTTATGGTTAGAAGTCAACCATATATAGCTTAGGTGCTAACGGAACAAGTTTGTTGCAAATAGGTTGGATGTTCTCCGTAGTGACAACACCTGACAACAATGCTTAATATTTCTTTAACAACATTGACTATTTAGGTATTTTATTAGTTAAAATTATGTTATTTTTTTAATTGTAGCCATTGATGTGTAGCAGTGTATGGTTTAGTTTTTACAAAAAAAAAATTGTTATTTTTGTATTGCTTTTATTTTAAAGTGGATTTAGTGATTGTATCTGATATTTAAAATGTGTACTTTTATATAAAATTATAAATTTAAATGTACAAGGTTTATTATATTATATATAATTTTATAATTATTTAATGTTATAGTTTTTTTATAATTTGTGTTAAATAATTTAGTATTTCTAGTTAATTGTATTGTTTATTAACTTTGGGACACAATATTTTTTTTTGCTATTGGTCTGGTTTACAACCTTTCAAATGACTGGAAAATGATTTTGATAAAACCATCCTATAGAAACTTTTATCAACTATTAGACTATCTATAATATTAAATATCATCAACCAAAGACATTAATTTAATATATAAAAAATAATAATTATCTATTATCCATCTCATTAATAGTTTTATCCCATAAATACTTTTTTCATCGATGATAAGAGAGATTATGTTAGGTAATTTGGAATTATAAAGCTTAAGAGCAACAAGCTATTGATTAATATGTCTATAATACAAACATAATTTCAACTATGATAAATATGGAAAGTTTCATAATTACATAAAAATAGTAATTGAAATAATTGTAAATCTATAAAAATAAACAAGTCTCAAAAATCAAAATACAAAATAGAATTCCATCATTTAATAAATTTTAAATACAGAACAACTAGGAGTACTACTACAAGAAAATACTCCTCTTCATTTATAAATAACCATAGTAGATCTATCTCTCTCGAGCATTGGAGAGATCAAATCTCTCTCTCTCTCTCTCTCTACAAACCTCTTTAAGTGAAGAAATTTGATCCTCTCAATGCTTGATCCATAGTTAAAATGGAAACCATGGGTTAGGAGTGCCATGGGAAAAACCATGGACAAGAAAAAGACAAGAAAAAACCATGGGCTCCAGAATTTTATGTTTTTTAATTTTTTTATTTGCTTTTTTATTTTAACTGAGTTAAAATGCCAAATATTATAACATATTCCCCAGGTGGAAAGGGTCTCTTGGCACAAAAATCTAACAACCAAAAATATATTAAGAAAATTGTTGAGAGAAAACTAATAAATTAAATAAATATTAAGTGCAAAACCATGCAATATAACAAAACCATGTGCAAAAACTAGCAAATTAAATGAATATAAAGTACAAAACTATGGAATATAACAAAACTATTGGAGATAACATTTTTTCAAAAGTTATTTTAATGTAAACAAATCTAGGGACTAAAAAAGAATGGTTTGGTAAGTTCTAACCATGGGTGATAACATTTTTTTAAAATTTATTTTAACATAATCACATCTAACAACTAAAAATGAATGATTTGGTATGTTATAACCACAAGTGATATTTATATATAATATTTAACTAAGTAGAAATTTAAAAAGATCACAATTTAATAATTTATTTCACTTATTTATATTGATCAAACACACTTGTTAATTGGAAACATTGACTCAGATAATAAATTTTAATGGATCCAAAAGAATAAAATCAAAATTAATAAAAAATAACTAATATCAAGAAAGAATAGCGAAATTTAACTATTAAAATTTAACATAAAAATAAATTTGCTACACAAAACCATATATATGATGCATTAAAATAATTAATATAAAACATGACTACATATAATAATCATTTAATCAATGCAAATACAAATATGAGACATCCATTATACACTTTAACAATAATTAGGGTGAATAATATATACTAGCCTATATCCATCTTAATTATGGATATACCAACACCCTAAAGGGATCAAATCTCTTTTACAAATTAGTAATGTATATAGATATTTTATATATATTTTTATAAATTAGTAATTAGGTAATTTAGTTAATTTTTTCTCACAAACTAGCAATTTAATATCTAGTTCAACTATACTTTTTTAAAATATATTATTTTTGTTATTATAAAGATTAGTTTTCTATTATAATGGATTAAAGATAAAGGTTTGAAAGTTTTCTCTTTAGATTTTGTCTTAAAACAGATGTTGTAGTATTTATGGTTCTGTAAGTGGCAATAGTTTGAGACAACCCTCTATTTTTGGCTCTATATCCAATGGGGATCAACTCAATCTCCACCATTTTGTTACCCAACCATGAAAATAATAACCCAATAATTGTGTGGCAAATGCTACAATAGATCCCAAATTTGAGGTCCACTCAAGTCACATCCAAGAATATATACAATGTATGTGGGATCATGTACTTATCTAGAAGATGCAAAGGCTAAATCAAACTTGAATTCGGTGCCAAGTGTTTCTTCACTATTGTATTTGCCAACCTAGAGGATAAAACATGGGTATTCAAGAATGGCTTATGTGAGCAATGGAAGCTTTGTTGATAACTATAAGTATTAAGGAATGGCCAATGTGAGCAGCTAAAGCCTATGAGAAACTACCTATGAACCATAGTATTCGAGAATGTTAATGATGAATGCTTGGTTTTATGTTTAATATTTTTCTTGTTTTTTCTCCCTCCTCATTTCTTGAATGTGAAACAAATGCTTGGTTTTATGTTTCATATTTTTCTTTTTTTTATCTCTCCTCGTTTCTTCAATATGAAACCTCCAAACTCCATTTCTCATCCCATTGTCGTTTCTCATTTTGTTTCCTCTTTCTGGTTTCTAGTAACATAGATTTCAAGCCCTTCCTTAGATTAGCTTTGGTTGAATTTATGCATTGCTCTCAACTCCAAAAGCAGGTGATAAAAAGGATGGGTAGAAAGCTTGGTACCCGAGACAGAGTTAAAGAGGAAGAAACATTGAGTCAGACACTACAAGATTCCTCTTGTGGGGTAAAAGGATCACAACGAGGCCACAGTAAGCCCCCGAGAGATAACGAAGATGCTACCACCTACAGTGGTAACAATCAGAGTATGGTGCAGCGTCATATATTAAGGTCCACCAATGATATCATATTAGAAAAAATCTAAGCATGAAAATATATTAAAATAAAAACAAAATGTAAACCCTCACTAACTTGTCAAGCCCTTTCTCAATAATCGAGCAACATTTGGGTATGAAAAGATAGGAATCCCTTCTTCAAAGTCCTTGTTTTCTTTTATAGATCTCTTCATATTGATGAATGGCTTTGACCCTCCTCAAATGGCCATTGGATGAGTTCTGGGCAGTTGCATTCATTAAACTTCCTCGCAACTGTTTGAATTTGTTTTAATTTAAAACTTTAAGAACTTTTACTTTCGCATTTTGTAATTTGGTGCATATGTTTTCCGCTCAAGCCACACTTGCTTAAATAAACTACATATTTATTTTCTTTTGATTACGTTTTTCAACTATTGTCGTGGATTTATCTTGGACAAGTAATGAAAATAATATATGTCCCAGGGAATTGAACATATGTTTTTTCATCACTTGTATCAATATACTTTGACAGGATGAGCACGGAAACCTAAACCCCTCGCTTCATTGCACTACAACCAATAGAGACTTTCCTAGCTATTGAGCACAACACATAGCCCATATCATTAAGAGATATACTGGTGTTATTCTTTCACCTTGAGATGGATATATATTTGTTTTATTGCAGTAGGGAAACAACCGCTACATTACGATACATCAACTATACTCAAAGGCAAAAACTATTTTTCCAGTACAACCACGTTGAGAGTAATAAGTATTTTCCCATCTGTCATCATAGCAACAGATTCCATTTTGCTAATTCATTGTGTTTCTCATTCTAGTGGACACAATTATTATGCAAGTTTCTCCTATCACTTTTTGCCTCCATGAAAGTTGATAAGAGAATGCTAAGACAATGTTAAATGTCAAACTTTAGTAGACATTCTAAAAATATTTTTGATCCATTTTCTAACATGGTCCATAATCTACTTTGATAGTACTATGATGTATCTCTTCCAAAACTTAATTTTCTTTCATAGCTAGATGACTAATTTGATAAATGATTTCATTAAATATGTCTTGTACTTGAAATTTATTGGATGTTCTTGAAGATGGGCCAAGTGTTCACCCAAAATGTCCAAACATATCAATAACAACACATAGTTTAACAGAAATATTCATCCTCATCCAATTATTGAATGCGGAAATATTCCTCTAAAATCCTAGATTTCCCATACAATAGGCTTATTACTTATATAACCCCTCATTTTAGTTTCTCTTGAATGTTTGGTGATTCAACTGGAATATGTCAAAATATAGAGTTCCTTGATGTCTTCACTCCAACTTCTTGGATGCCATCCCAAAGAAAGGCTCAAAGGATATTCCAAATATTATCTTTATAGGTGGCCATTTCAACCCGAAAGGTCGTGTATCCATGCCATCAGTCACACTCTTCTATTCATGTGTACATTACCAAGCAATTTATCATCAATAAACATTGTTGCAAGACAATAATTGTTCAAATAAATTTCTGAGACATTCTAGATATCTAAAGAGATTTCCTTATAAAGCTCAAGTTCAACAAAGCATCCAACATATGGATCATGAAACAGTGGATCCTCACACTAATTATTCGCCATGGGATTGAGACAAAGATATACAAATTGTAAACTCCCTCATGTAGATGAGAAAGTGGTGTTGGAAACTCTCCATGTTAAATTTCTCATACTGAAGGGTGAGGGAACCATGAGTACCATTTAGAATTGGCATTCTTACCATATTCAAATGGTTTCCTTCCTTAATCTAAATAATTCTTCAATAATATTTCCACTCTCCCAATTGTGTCACTTATCCCAATCCTCACGCTTAATTGGCACACTACACCTATGCATTTCATTCGATAATGTGTATGTCTCGGGACATTGTATCCCCTGTAGTGGACCTTCATCCCTCTTTTATTACAAATCATACTTCTCAGGGTAGGGGAAATCACAACTCCCTACCCTCCCTCATTTCAATGCAACAAGAAAATATTTTCTTGCTCTCTTTCCATTTCGCGGTATTTCTTCAATCAAAAATCTCAATTTCAAGCACTTCCTTCCAACTTTGGTTGAATATTTTCATTTCTCTCAACTCCAAAAGTAGGTGATAGAAAGGACGGGTAGAAGGCTTGGTACCCAAGCTAGAGTTAAATAGAAAGAAACATTGATTCAGACACTACAAGATTCCTCTCGTGAGGTAAAAGGATCACAACAAGGCCACAGTAAGCCACCAAGAGAGAAAGAAGATGCTACTACATGCAGTGGTAACAATCAGAGTATGGTGCAACACTGTATATTAAGGTCCATTATCATGCCCTCAAGACTTCTATTTTTGAGGAGAGAGAAAATATTTTAAAAGCATAATCTCGCAAATTTGAGGCTAGAATTAGCAAAGTGGAAAGCTTGCACAATCTTGTTCAGAGACCTCGTGAGCAAGTTGCAGATTTTGATACACTCTTTTATCTCACATCCACACTCCTCGCTACTGTTAACAGATCACAAAACAATGAGGGTGCTACTCCAATTGATTTTATTAGTAGTGATATTCTAAGAAACTATAGTGACTAAGCATATGGAAGCAGGTCTTTGGAGGGAAATGATGATCAAACCCAAATATCATTCAGAAATCTTGGGCTTTTAGCTACTTCTATTTTCTAGGATGTGACAGGAATTTTCGCTATACTTGGACCGATGGATAATGAACCCAAGCAAAGGAAAGCTATAGTACAAAGAAATAGACTAAGCCGACAGAAAGCACTCGACCTGAAGCAATGAAAAAGTCCCCAGAAGATGAAAAATTAGAAACATACAAGAATATGGCAATCATATTTAACATTTTGTGAAAAAAGAAGCAAGCTGGATTAGAGAATTTGGTTCTAAATATAATATAATTTTCCCATATAGTAGAAAACATCTTTGCGTTATCATTCTTGTAAATGATGGTAGATTTGAAATAAGTGTCAATGAAAATGGAAAACATTTTGTTATCCCCAAAAATGCTCCCAGATCTATAGAAATGGCATCTGGAGATCCTTCTTACAACCAATTTGTTTTTTGGTTTGATTTTAAAGATTGTAAGTTGATGACAGAAGCTAGTGGTGAATATTTGATGCCTCATAAAACCAATTCACTTATGATTCCTTGTTCTGAGAAGGCTGCAAAGACTCGTATCAGAGAAATTCCAAGAAATAGGGGTAGAGTGGTACCTATAGCTCTTGAGGTGTAGGAGGATGAATGTGGAAGTGATGATGATGGTGGAGGTCTTCAAAGACCAGCACCGAAGAAGCAAAATAAGTGTCTCCTATGACATTTGCTGCTTTTATGGGTGCTTTTGTTGGAAACTATCTTTGTTTCTATCAGTGCACTGTAATTAATACAGGAAGCTAATCTTTAATTTAAGAAATATGGTATATAAACAATGTTATCTTGTTCTCACAATTAGTTATAATTAAGTTTATTGGCATTGAAAACACCTAGTCATGTAGTACACCGATTTAGCCATGGTTCCAAGGCCTAGGGAGAAGACCGGCATCACATAAAAGGAAATTGTTAATGTAAGAAGTCAATTTTGATCTATTAAGCCATGAGTAGTCTCCTTGTGATAGTATGTTGTAATTTTACGTTTAAAAAGTATTTTGAGATACCACACAAGAACAAAGTTTTTGATTGTGTAATTGGTTTAATTTGAGAATATATAGAGATGAGAGTAGGGTAAGGCCAGGAAAAAATAGATGTAAATATAGAGGCTCAAAAAACTAGCTAGCCACCCTTACCATCCAAACCCTTTTGTTGGCACTATAGGGATAGAGAGATCCACTCGGAGGCATGTGGAGAATAAATAGGGATATGCATGCTCCACTAGAAGATGGCAAGAGATTGGGAAGATATATTTATTAAGTATGTGTATATGAAATTTATTATGTCCCCTTTCAATTTTCAAGGTGGGAGGAAAGAAATGGAGAAATGGAGATCATATTTGTCCTCTATATCCCACCTATCAAGACAGTGGGATCAGTTCCAATATAAGAGTTAGATTCGCTCATAAGTATCAAATTGTAAAATGCCATCATGAAATTTATTAAGCTAAGTCATCCTTTAGTTGAAGCTTCAAGAAAGATACTCAGCCTCTTTTTATCCCTTCAGTCTTCCTGGAATGGCTACAGAACAACCCTATTTCACCCACGTTGAATGCATCTTCATGTTGTGATCTTAAGCTTCAAACTTTAGCCTTTCTCCCTACAAAATCACCCAAGAACAACACTCAAAACAACCTCTCTTTCACACATTGTACCTACAACAAAACATAAGACTTCCACGTTGCTTCTAGGGCTTCTTTCTTGTTGTCTTATGGATCCTTCTTGCAGTGGCTAGGTCCTCCCTTTGACAGCGTCTAGGGCCTCTCTTGACTGCAACTATATGCTTCTTCTTGATGGTTGATAAGGCTCTGCCTCTTGCTACGGATTAGGGCCTCCTTTGTTGTGGATAAGAGCCTTCCGTTTGTTTTGTATCTGGCCTATCTTGACTGCATCTTTATTCCTCTCTTGACTACATCTTAGGCCTCTCCCTTACTGTGGCTAAGCCTCCTTTTGACTGCGGTTAGGGCCGCCTTTTACCACAACAAGGGCTTTCTTTTCGACTGTGGCTAGAGCTCCTTCAAGACTATGTCTAGGACTCCCTTCATGACTGCAGCTAGGGCCCCTTTGTGACTCCAACTAAGGCTCGCACTATTGCAGCCTGCTAGCCTCATGCTACCTGGGGACTCCTACACTGTAGCACTCTCTATTGCTTCATCCACATCCATCTCTACCCACATCTGCCAATCCTGCTACTCTCTCTTTGAAGCTCCTGTAGCAAGGTATAATCCAAGAGGTTGGGTACCTCAAGGATCTACCCCTCATTGCCTATATTCCTCCTTAATACAACTCGATGTCTCCCCACCTATTCTCTAGATGTACATGAGCACTCCCTGTAGTCCCCAGCATGCCCTGGGACACTACGACATGAGAACTAGTGCATTAACTATGCTAAAAGGTCATTTTCTTTTTAATTTTACCATGAATATCTCTTTTACAAAGCAATATTTCTTAGCTTTGTTTATGTTAGTGGTTTGATAAGAACATTTCTACAGTCCCTTCACTAAATTTCCTACAGTTTTTACATTTATGCTTTTTGACAAAAAAGGGCTAACATTTTACCCTAGCTAAGTAAGGATTCTTCAAATAACCTTCTAGCTTGATTCCTTTTTGTTCAATCTAAGCTTGGAAAAGTGTCATGAATTTACATTGAATAATTTAAGAATATAGTCTTCTCTAGAAATAATCAAGCCAACTCTTTCATTTTGCAAATTACCTACCAGTTCTGGACATATTCCTTGAAATTTCTATGTTGAAGGTGTTGGATATAGGTAAGTGATACAGAATGCACACCTACAGTTCTATTGTTCACCTATTAGACCAGTGCAAATTATAGGCAAACTTGGAAGTTTGGACATGACTGTTCCAACCATACTCTTATTGGCCTGCAATACATATACTCATAACACATACCTACAATACTAGTGTTCACCTATTTGGCTAGTGCATATTGTAGGAAAATTGTTAAATGTTGGACTTCATTGTCTCAAGTTCACACACCTGTGCTAAAGATGCAATGTATTGTGTGCATCCTTAGATATGTTAGAGATTGAAAGCTAACTGTTTAAATAAATGCATGTATAAAACTTCTATATTAGCAAAATAACCATCAATATTTTCTTTTTCCAGCATTTTGGACTGAATTCACAATAGTTTGCTAAAAGTGTCATTTCAATGTATGGAAATTAGGATATATAAATGTGAGATATATACTCTACATCTTTGGGTTATCTCCTTTTCAAATCTGAGTTTTTTTGGGCTACATGTTAATTTTTTGAACTTTGAACTTTTAATAAATTCCTGAATGGACTTCGTAAGGCAGTGGT
>APFE030258760.1:1810-39674 GCA_000404065.3 Pinus taeda
ACCTGCACACTAGTTTCTCCTTCCCTTTTACCTCATATCCTTGTGGTTGCTGCATATATATCTCTTCCTCCAAATCCCCATGGAGAAAGGTTTTCTTTACATCTAACTTCTCAAGATGCAAATCTTCAGTAGCTGCTAGACTTAGAATAGTTCTGATTGAAGTCATTTTCACAATAGGAGAAAATATCTCATCAAATTCTATACCCTTTTTTTGTGCAAACCCTTTCACCACAAGTCTAGTTTTATACCTTTTTCTACCTCCAACTTCTTCCTTCAACTTGTAAACCCATTTATTCTGCAATGTTGTTTTACCTGCAGGCAACCTAACTAAGTCCCAAGTCTGGTTATGTGCTAACGAGTCTATCTCTTCTTTCATGGCTTGCTCCCACTTCTTCTGGGTTTCTACCTGCACTGCTTCTTCATAACATTCTGGTTCACCAGAATCAGTCAACAATACATAATATAATGAAGGAGAGTATCGTTCAGGGGGTATACTTATCCTGGTAGATCTTCTAACACCACTTTTAGGTGTTTGAAGTGCTTGTTGATGTTGTGGTTGTTGTTCTGGCTGTTGATCATTATGATTTTCATGCACCATCACTTTTTCTGTGATATCCTCAAGCACTATGTATTCTCTATTTTCTTTTTCTTGTTTCTTTTCCTGCAGTTGATCCTTATACAAAACCTTTTCATTGAATATGACATCTTTGCTCCTAATGATTTTATGTTTTTCATAATCATAAAAGCGATAACCAAAATCATTAACAGCATATCCAATAAAGTTACATTTCTTTGATTTTGCCTCAAGCTTTGTTCTATTTTCTTTGTTAATGTGGACAAAGGCTTCACAACCAAAAGTCATTAAAAAAGAGTAGTTTACCTTTTTACCTGTCCATGCCTCCTCTGGAATACCACCATCCAAGGAACTTGAAGGCCCTATGTTTATTAGATAAACAGTAGTGTCTACAGCATCTGTCCAAAATTGTAAAGGCAATCCTGCATGCAATTTCATGCACCTTGCACGCTCCATGATTGTCCTGTTCATCCTTTTTAACACACCATTTTCTTGTGGTGTTCCTGGGACTATCTTCTCTCTGTGAATTCCATTCTCAGAACAATACCGATCAAACTCTTTGCTGCAATATTCACCTCCATTGTCTGATCTGAGACACTTCAACCTGTTTCCTGTCTCATTTTCAACCAAAGCTTTCCATTTCTTGAAAGTATAAAATACATCAGATTTATTTCGAATACAATAAATCCAGGTTTTTTGGTTGCATCATCAATAAAAGTAACATGATAACGAGAGCCACCAAGAGATGATACCTGAGCAGGTCCCCATACATCTGTATGCACAAGCTCTAATTTTTCACTCTTCTTTTCTTTCCCAACACTAAGGAATCTCACTCTTCTATTTTCCATAAACACAATTTTCATAAAATTTTAAATCAACATGCTTCAAACTGGCAACAAATTTCTTGAGTGAAGAATCTGCATCCCCTTCTCATTCATGTGCCCAAGCCTATGATGCCACAATGTCGTATCTTCTCATGTAGAGGTTAAAGCATTAACAAAATTAGAAATACCATTGCATAAATACAATGTACCAACCTTTCCTCTTTTCACTATTACCAAGGATCCTTTAGTGACCTTCTAGGTTTTACTTGTGAAAGTACTTACGCAACCTTCACCTCCCAACTGCCATGTTGAAATCAGATTTTTCTTTAGATATGGAACATGCCTTACCTCCTTCAATTGCCATTGATTTCTATTATGTTGTTTTATGAAAACTGTACCCATTCCAACGATTTTACAGGGTTTATCATCACCCAATCGAACCTGTCCAAAGTCTCCTTGAACATAATCATGAAATTGTTTCTTATCAGGTGTGGCATGGAATAAGGCCCCTGAATCTACCACCCGGGCATCAATAATATTTTCTAATGAAAGAATCAAAGCATTTTGCAACACGTCACCTATTACATTTGCTTCATGATTAGTTTCTTGTTGCGTGTCTCCTTCTTTTCCCTTCCGAGACTTGCAATCTTTCTTCAGGTATCCTTTCTTCCCACATTTCCAGCACACTGGGACTTCGATCTGCCTTTTCTTGACTTACTGCGATATCCTGGGCTCTTTCCTCTTTCCATTTTTCTTCCCCTAGCCTATGCAGTCAAAGCATTTCCTGATGTATCACTAGAGCTTTTCCATCTTATTTCCTCGCTAAGGATTGCACCAACAACATCATCAACCTTTAAAGTACTAGATCCAGAGACAAAGTTACTAATGGCAATAACTAAGCCATTCCAAATTTTTGGCAATGAGCACAGAAATAACAGAGCCCTAACTTCATCATCAAAATTTACCCCTACAGAACTTAACTGACTTGTAACTGTATTAAAATAATTTAAATAGTCTGCAACAGATCCACCTTCTGACATCTTCATATTAAATAAATGCTTCATAAGAAATACCTTATTTGAGGCCAAGGGCTTTTCATATAGTTTGGCCAATGCTGACATTAAACCGTTTATTGTCATTTCCTTTGAAATATTAAGCTCTACCGATGGTGCTAGGCACAACCGTATTATTCCAAGTGCCTTTCTGTCGAGAATATCCCATTCCATGTCTGTCATACTCGTCGACTTCTTTGTCGTTTTGCTCAATGGTAGGTACAGATCTCTCTGATACAGATAATCTTCCATCTGTATCTTCCACAGTTGGTAGTTTTGGCCGTTGAATTTTTCCACCCTAAACCTACCATCTTCCACCATTTCTCCCACTTGAACTAGGAACCCTTCTCTCCTGCGAGTTTATCAACCAAATATACTTTTAGCTCTGATACCAATTGTTAGAAAATTATATATTACAGAGCAATGGAACACATAAAATATTGAAGAAATATAAACACGAAAAATGCATACAACAAGAGAGACACAGATATACGTGGTTCACCCAGTTTGGGCTACACCCACGGAGAAACAGCCAGTCCTTCTTTTATTATATTATCCAGCAAACTAAAGATATACAACCTACATCAGATCCATTGTAATTCCCTCTTCACTCTCAATCTCCTCTCTCTTCCTGACTCAGAATACAGATCTATATAGACGCAATACAATTCCCTCATATATAGTGAGGGGGTGACTTCTAGAGGAAAAAACCCTAAATTAAACATAACTTCTACCATCAGATCATTCGCCTAATGAACGACCCAGATTGACTAGAAATTAATAGACTTTACAAGGCAATTTTACATCTATTTTTAGCTTCGAGGGCGCTATCCCTGAACCCCTGTCGGGGGACCACTGGCGCCCGGACCCCCCAGCTGAGGGGGATTAGCCCCCCCAGGCCCCCACGAGGCGAAAAAATCCCCCCCGCGTGGAGGGTTGCACAGTCTTCCTGGGGTATAAATCTGGCTAAAACCTTTGAATACAAAAGATAATCAGGCTCCACACCCAACAAGAGCAGTTCCCAATCTCCTTCTTGGAATTGCTTCTCCCTGATATTTTGATCATGCCATATTTTCCTTTAAAGCTGGACTACCTCTATGTGGAGAAGGGCCTGCAATCTTTGTTCATCCAATCCATTGAGCTGGATTAGCCTTTCCCTCTGTGCATGGCTGAGGTCTAGGTCCATCTCAGTTGCCATCCTTAGTTTATTGTATTCAAATTCTATTAACAGCAAATCCTTCTTCCCATAGACCAGTTCATAGGATGTGAACCCTGTGGTGGTCTTCCATGTTGTGTTGTAGGCCCAGGTGGCCTCAACTAGTCTATTTGCCCAATCTTTCCTGTTGCTGGTTGCTACCTTGGTTAGAATTCCTTCCAAAGCTCTGTTAGTGACTTCCACCTATCCATTGGCTTGTGGATGGTAAGGGGTGGAAGTCATGTGCTTGATTTTATGATGTGTGGGTAGGTATTCAACCAAATTGGAAGTGAACTAACTACCTTGATCTATAACCAGTTCTCTCGGATACCTGAACTTATATAAGATGGTCTCTCTTAAAAACTCAACTACCTTTTCCTCTGCTGCTACCTTGATTGCTTTTGTCGTTGTCCATTTTGTCAAATAACCAATGCACACAATGTTGTATTGCCTTTGTTTTGAAGGAGGGTTGATAGGACCCACAAAGTCCATGCCCCACTTCTCAAATGGTTCAAAAGTCACTTGAGGTTGCATGGGCATCTCATCCTTTGGAGTTGGTTTCCCCATCCTTTGGCACCGATCGCATTAGCTGGTATATCTCTTCACATTTTGATGAAGAGTGGTCCAATAGTAATCTGCTTGCAAGATTTTGAAGGCAGTCCTTTTTGCTGCAAAATGGCCTCCACAAGGCCCGTCATGATAGGTTAGGAGAATTTCAAAAACTTCCTCCTCCCTGACACATATTCTCAAGATCTGATCTGGGCCAAGTTTGAAGAGATTGCCCCTAATCCAAGTGAAAGGGGCACTTTTCCTCACGATCTTTCTCTTCTCTTTTGAGAACAGGTGTGGTGGGAATTGTACTGAAACCAAGTAATTTACTATATCAAAAAACCATGGAGAGAGTACTGAGATAGAAAATAGGTACTCATCTGGAATTTGATCATCCACCATTCCTTCCTCACTTGCAGGCAAATTTACTCTAGAAAAAAAGTCAACAACAACATTTTCTTTACCAGGCTTATCAACATTGATTAAATCAAACTGCTACAGTAAAAGAAACCATCTAATAATGCAAGCATTTACATCAGGTTTATCCATTAAATACCTAATTTCAGCATGATTTGTGTGTACAAAGGTTTGATAGCCTGTGATGTAATGTCTGAACTTATTTAAGGACTGTACTACAGCTAGGAGTTCCTTCTTGGTGACCGTGTAGTTTAAATTTGCCTTTGACAAATTTTTACTTATAAAGTATATGGCATAACGTAACTTTTCATCAATCTACCCCAAGGCTGCTCTTATTACTTTGTCCCAGGCATCTGTGTGAATGTGGAAAGGTAGGGACCAGTTTGGGCCTCTCAAAATTGGGGCAGTCACAAGTTTGCTTTTCAAGGTATCTAGGGCTTCTTGACAGTTTTCAGTCCATATGAACTCGACACCTTTTCCCAAAAGACCAAACAACGAGGCGGATAACTTACTGAAATATTTCATGAATCTTCTGTAATATCCTGCTAAGCCTAGGAAACCTCAAACATCTCTCACCTTTTGAGGAGGTGGGATCCTTTAGATGATGGAAATTTTGTTGGGGTCCACCTGCAATACTTGTTGAGATATTGCATGACCTAGCACGGTCCCCTCATTCATAAAAAAATCACATTTTTTCGGACTGAGGGATAGGTTCATTTCAATACAATTGTCCAAAATTTTCCCTAGGTTAGATAAAGCTTCTTGAAAGTTAGAACCATAAGGAGTAAAGTCATCCATATATATTTCCACCGCATCATGAACCAATTCAGAAAATATACTCAATGCTTCTCTCTGGAAAGTGGCTGGAGCGTTGCACAAACCAAAAGGAAGGATCCGGTATGCAAAGGTACCCCAAGGACAAGTGAAAGTGGTCTTATATTGGTCTTCCGAGCTAATTTGAATCTGATTGTACCCACTAAACCTCTCTAGGAAGGAGAAAAACTTTTTCCCCGCCAAACCATCTAACACTTCATCTATGAAAGGCAAAGGAAAATGGTCCTTTTTAGTGGCCTTGTTCAGTGCCCGATAATCGACACAAATTCTCCACTTACCATTTTTCTTTGGCACTAGCACCAAAGGAGAGACCCATTCACTGTTAGATATGGGGTAGATGAATCTTGCATCAAGTAGTTTTTGCAATTATTCCTTAACAATGTCTTTAAGGGTTGGATTCATCCTCCTTTGAGGTTGCTTGACTGGTTTGCAATCCTCCTTAATGTATATATGATGAGTACATACCAAAGGGTGCACTCCCTTCATCTCCTTATAACTCCAGGTGAAGGCATCTAAATGTTTTCTTAATAATTTGAACAGTTCCTTCTCCTGGGAGGTGGATAGGGATGATTTGATTTTCAAGGTCCTTTTTGGGCCGAACTCTATATTCTTAACACGGAGAGAGGTCAGGTTGACCACACAGAGATCAGTTAGGGGATTGTCTTGGGTTTCTTTCACTAGATATTCTAATGGAAAAATACTGGGGGGTGGATCCTAAATTAAATTTCCAATTATATCATCCTCATTTTGTGGTTTCCCCCCCATGAAAGTTTCTACTACACACAGTGGTGTAGAATAGGCTTCATCCTCATCCTCCTCCTCGAACCAGAGAGGTAGATCATGTTCTAGCAAGGGTTGGGCAGGAGGGTATAGGATTAGTTGCTTGGACATATGCCCGTTCTCGATGGTCATGTTCCCAGCCCGAAAACTGATGTAAGCATCAGCAATGGCCAACCAGGGTCTTCCAAAGATGAGAGGATACATAGTGAGCTTTTCCTTTGGCTGGAGAACCAAGAAATCAACAGGGTACTCCCAAGAATCAATGGAAACCATCACATCCTCCATAATCCCTTCAGGGGTCATGGTGGAGCGATCTACTAGCTACAGTACTGTCGTGGTCTTTGTCAAGGAGCCTTGGAGTTTGAGCTTGAGCATGGTGTCCTTTGTCTTCATATTAATGGCATCCCCCAGATCAATCAAGGTATGTGGGATCATGGTGTCATTGATGTGGACATCAACTACTAGGCTTCTAGGGTCTAGATATTTCGGACAGATTACCTGCCCAAATATCAGGTCAGACAGTTGTCCTATGACGTTGATGGTTGGGGCATCTATTTTTTGCATGCCTAGATGCTTGAAGCACCTCTATTTGATAATATTATTGTATATAGGCACATCCTTTATGGCTTGGAGACGTGGTGTCTTTACACATAATTGTTTCAATTCTCCCATAAGTTCAGTTTCTTCGGGGGTGGGCTGTGTTGTCCTGGATAGTATCTCAGAAAGGGTGGAATTGCTTTTGGTTCACTTTCCTCTTTATCTTCCTCAACCTCCTGAGGGGGAAGCTGGCTATTTGGGAGAAACTTCCCAGATCGTAGGTTAATATCCTGAATCTCCACAACATACATTGGGCATGACGGTTCCCACTATATACTTGTTGAGCCTGTCTTTTGTTCAAGTTCGGGTTTGGTTGAGAAAGCATTTGGGGTTTCCTTGGTGGAGCAGGAGGCAATGGTTGTGGTTGAGTAGGTGGTGGAGGCAAAAGAGTAGGAGGATATTTGTACTGGGGCCTCCACCCCTGATGAGGTGCATTCCACTAAGGTTGTGGCTGAGCATAGGATTGAAATGCATGAGCAGTTGGTTGGGCATGATATTGATATGGATAGGACCAAGCAGGAGGTGTGGACCAGGAAGGATAAGCAGGAGGGCCCCAAGAAGGTATGGAAGTGGCTTGGTTGGGGTTGTAGTATGCCTGAGATGTCCCTTGCATTCCCTGTTGGTATGGTCTAGGTCCATGCAGTCTCCTTTGGTTTATGAAATAGAGTGGTTCAGTGGCTCCTTTGGCCCCTTGGTATACAGCTTTAAGTCCAGGCAAGGAAGGGAATTTATCTATAGAATGATATTCTTCACAAACGAACAAACCTCTATGGAGTTCAATGGACATTCATTCCTAGGATGCGTTTTGGTGCACCTAGGACAAAAAATGGCCAAAGCCCTCTATGCTTCCTCTTGTTTCCTTTTGATACACAATGTATCCATTTGCATGGTAAGAGTTTGTAGCATCTCACTCTTGAATTCTTCCAGAATGTGTCCAAGCTCACATTTTATGGATGAACTGGATGAGGAGGTACTGGCTATGGGTTGACTCCCCCTACCTCTCTTTCTGGTTGCCCTAGAATGGTTTCTAAAAATAGTCTTTATGTCTTCATAAGGTAGTTGGTAGATTTCTCCCCCTGCCAGTAGATGGAGGGTGTCTAGAAGGTCTTCCAGAATTCCCCTGAATAGGACCAACTTCAGTGATTGGGGGTCAAGTGTGCACCTAGACCTTTTATAACTGAGCTAGAACTTCTCTTCATAATCTTCCAATGATTCATTACTTCCCATGGTCATTCAGAAGATTTCTTCCTTGGTGTCTTTTGACCTACAGTAGTCTCGTTATTTGTTATTGAAGGCTTGCTGCATTTGAGCCCAAGTTGTGATGCTATTTCCATGTAACCCCATGAACCAGCGCAATGTTGCATCCTTGATGGTTGAAGGGAATAGCTTCAACCTTTTCTCATCTTCTGCATAGTCATAGGTTCGACAGATAATAGCAAACTCAAACAAGAAGGTGTCAGGATCTTCTGTAGTCAATCCATGGAAGTGAGGTGGGGCTGAAGGGCTTATGTTTTTCATTTTAGTGTCCCCATTGGTTTCTCAGATGGGAAAGGTACCCTCTACTCTTTCTCCATTCCCCCTAACATTTCTGTTTTCAGCCATTGTCTCAGGAGGGATGTTTTCTTCTTCTTATTCCCCTATAGGTTCTTCAAATATCTATGGTTGTTCACCTAAAGGTTCTTCTGGATCATTGCCACCAAAGAAGAGAGAAGGGTGGCTATGTGATGTGGTGGGGGTATTGGGTAAGAATTTTCCTAAATTATCTCTGTTCCTACGAGGCATGAAAGGAAATCTTTTTTTTGTTGGTTTTTTCTTTTTTTTCTGCTTGTACCTGCAAAACCAAATTGATTGAACAAGCAAATTGCAACTAACTAAAATGAACTTCCTGAAATGAAATTGTAGAACTGAAAAAGGAAAGCAAATGAAATGCAGAAAGGAAATGCAATCTACTCTTGTTGGAATGGAAATTGCAGAATTGAAATGGAAGCAAGGAAATAGCTAATCTACTTTTGTTGGGATGGAAATTGAAGAATTGAAATGAAAGCAAGGAAATGGCTAATCTACTTTTGCTAGAAAGGAAATTGTAGAATTGAAATGAAAACAAGGAAATGCAGAAATTGAAAGAAATAACTACTCTACTTTTGCTGAAATAAACTACTTAGTAGATGTTGCAGTAGGAAATAGAAGAAAAGTAGTAATCACACAATACTCTGATGCTTCCCTAGAAATAGTGCCAAAAAGTGGTTAGCACCAGTATTGCAGCAATAATGCGGCAATTCCTGGGCTTCCTACTACTTTTATCAACCCAGTAGTTCGTAACAAACTTGGAAGCGACGATGCTGTCTGCACAAGTACTAGTTCTTACTACAGGCTGTCACTTAGTCAGCTGGCGCAAAATCACTAGGAGCTCAAGCTAACTTCTATGAATTCCAGAAGAAGCTTTATATGTGATGAAAGAAAGGAAAGCTTACTCTACAGAGGCTAATCTACTTGCAGAAAAAGAAAGGAGACTGAAATGCAAAGTAACCCTAGCAAACCCTAATTAACCAACTAATCTTACTTTTTCAGAAAGAGAGATGAAAAACCATGAAATGAATTCTATTACTTAATCTAGAAAGTGAACAACATCTACTCAAGCTATTTCTAGAAGGAAATGAGAAAAAAACATCTTTTTGGATTTTTATGTGTTTTTAGGTGAAATTGTCATGCATGTAATTTATTTGTTTGTGAATGTGGGAGCGATTAGGTGGCGATGGAGGGTGACTTTGGAGTTTGCAAAGGTGTAGGAAGGTGTGGAAGGGTCCTAGGAGGTATTCTGGATGCTTTCCCTACAATCGAACTTCAAAAAGACACCTACAGGAAAATCTACAAGAGGCTGCAGGGGATCTACAGGAAGTCTACAGGAGCATGTCGAGGGTTGTTTTAGAGGTTTTAAAGGTGAGAAAATGGATGGAAATGGTAGCTGATGGCTAGGATGATGTGTTAAGGTGTCTAAGGTTCATCAAGGAGGATTAGGGAAGAGAAATATGGTGGACTTGTTCAAGGAAAGAGAGGAAAGTTCATGAGAAAAGTGCAGAAAATTAAGGCAGATTTGTGAGGGGCTTCGGATGACCTGTGGAACATAGATCACAGAGACATGGTGATGGCTGATTGGCTGACTTATTATGAGAAGAGAATTTTTGCAAGAGAACTAAAACTCACACCATGAGATTAAGCAAGCAAGGAAATTAGCTACATCAAAAAAACAGAGCTTTGTATCAAGCTAATCTAAATTTTGATCTAGGAAAGTAAATGCAAAAAAGTGCTATATGGAAATATCTACAGCAAAGCATGAACCTTCTAACAAGCTGCAACACTAGAAATCCTATGGCAAAGGAAAATCTGTATTTTTTGTGGCAGCAAGAGGGTCTTGGCCTTAGTTAGTGGTCCCAAAGGAGAGAAAGGAGGTACAGGATTTGTTGATGGCCTTTTTGTATATTCTTCTATCACTATTCAACCTGCTACAGCAAACTGAAATGGAAACAATTTTTAAATTACCAAAAGCAACCCATTCTTAACTAAGAATGAAATCTATCTATCAGCAACTCATTCATAAACCAAAACAAAGCATATAAATACAAAACAAGAGGTGCTTGGCTGCTTGGATTGGGCCCTAACCCAAGAGCTTCAACCCTCCGAGGTAACTCAGTGCTAGCTCAGAAACAATCTCATCTTCATTATCAAAATAACAGTAAGGTTACATGAAAATGTCTACAAAAGTAAGCTCGAAGTTGAGCAGAGAAAAGTTGCAAAAAAAGTGCGAAAATTTGACTAACATCCAACTCCTAATGAGGCCTTAGGCCTCTCTACTTATACAACTAGAGCTTCCAACAACTCCCTTAAAATTATGGAGGCTTGGCTCCAAAACATTAGATAGATAGCAGTTACACTCCACTTGCTCGGCTGCCTCTCTGGTGCATTGACGTGGCTGCTTGTGCTCTGAGATTTTTGAAGGAGAATTCAAAGTAGGGAGTCATTAATGAGGGGAACACCCTCCTATAAATCCTCTCCCTCGTTTTCTTCGAATATTTGCTGCCAAATGTTCATTAATTCGTTGACTTTGCCTCCAAAATTGACCAAAAATCTACATTAAGCACACATTAGACTTCAAGGCATAATGACCAACCCAACTCACTCTATTAGCATAAATATAATAAAAAACATGCAATAAAATAATGAGAATGGTGGATTAAGCTAAGTTAGGAGGCAAAATGAGCCCATATAATTACCCATTTATGGGGCTCATCAGCGTGGTGAAGGACCACTATGCGAGAGTGAAATTTGCTTGAATCCACGGGGCATGTTGTTGGCTTGAGGAACACCCATGGATATATTTTTATCACTCTTCCAGGCTCAATGAATTGGTTAGAATAGCTGTAGAGTGGTTAGCAAAGAAGAGGGAAGCAACATCTCAGAGAGAAGCATCATCAACATCCGCGGAGGGTAGAAGACCTATGCGTGACAAAGGCAAGAGAAAGGTTGCTGACAACATAGAGGCAGAAAAAAGCTACAAGTTCAAAGAAGATCCACTTGTGTTGAAAGAAGATTTGGAGATTGAGGAAGAGGCGATATCACAACAAGAGGATCACACAAAAGGCTAAGAAAGAAACAAAGAATGAGGAAACAGAAAAAGAGTTGCAAGGGTTGAAGCAACAACTCAGGGAAGAATAGGAGCTGTGCAAAAGAGAGAAGGAAGCGCGACATAGATAGGTACAATAGGAGGCACAACATGCACAGATTGATGAAACTGTGCCCATATAGGTTATAAACTCATCACAGCAGCTAGCATAGAGCAAACAAGTTGAGCAGTCGCAGGAGAAGGACTTAGCTCAAGAGATTGAACATATTCTAGAGAAAATGGACATGGATATGGTACAACGAGAGTTAAATCAAAATATTTACCTCGTGCCCCAAAACAAAGAGGTCACCCCATTGGCTTCGCCAGATTCTGAAGCAGAGCAAGTCCCAAGTGATCAAGGACACACATAAATCCTTGAAGACAATCCGAAGGTGGAGATGCACAACATATCTTTCAATGAGTCACAACATAGAGTTGTGCAGTCATGTATAGTGCCTACTCTAGATGTCCACATATCTCCTATGTATTTGGAAGAACGAGTGATCGTATATGACGTGCGCAAACATCCAACAAAATTGGCTGATGCTACTGGAGCATATGCCAAAGCCACTAGCTCGAGTGTTCGTTTCTTGATAGCAGAGAATGAGTGCATGGCTAAGGAGTTATAAGTGGCCAAGAAGGGAGAAGAACAAGGTACAACATTTGCCAGAGCAAAGTTGACACTTGATGAAGTATCGTCTCTCGAAAGAATCATGCAAATGTTGTATTTCAAATTCATCATTATGCATAAGTCAATTGGCCATATCAACGGTTGGCAACAGCACTGTGCTAGGAGAGCAGACATCTTGTCAAATTTGCACACTGTTGTCGATCACATGTAAACATGAACAATGAGGTATGAAGGAGCCCCATTGCATTTGTGAAAGATGATGAAGCCAAAGGTGGTAGACTTAAAGGCATGAATCCAAAGTCAAATTCAAAACTATGAGGAACTCTCGCAGCTCATCACCAGTTTGTACGCTTCACATGCATGGGTGTTCAGAAGAATGGATTTCATTGTGCACACACACGTGATCCCATCCATTGGTGCACTCATTTAGGTTAAGTCAAAGAACCAAGTCCGACTACAACTGGACATGTACTTTGATGAATTCATGCGCATAGCCACCAGCATAGAGTTGGAGATCGACACAGACACTATGCATCAATATGTTGCTGGTCCGACTAAAATCAAGACTATGATGTGCATGTTATCAGACAAGTTGGATAGAGGTTCCAAATCAGTGTACTCGGATGCAACAGAGGCAACAGTGTGCTTTTAGCAGGATGTCACCATTGAGCATGCGGACACCATAACGAACTATCAATCTTGGCTTAAGTTTGCCACTGTCGATCATCGCGAGGATGTCGAAGAGTCGTTCTTCCCATAGTTATCTGAGTCTTAGTAATCTCTTGCATGGCTTACTCAAGCCTATTTTGTCTCACATGGGTACATGTGCAAATTGTAATGTAACATCTTGTAAAAGTGAAAGACCAAGTGTCGATAGTAGAGTGTAATAGTAATATAGTAGTTGAAGAGTCATGAGGGTAGGTCAAGAGTCACAAAGGGGAATCTCAAGGGTCACCCCACCATTTGATATTTATAGAACCTCATAACTCATTTTAGGGGCTTTTGGGAGCCAATATTCCTATAGGTGTATCTTAGAGAAAGCTTGGAGTGTATTGTAACGAGCCCTGGATTCTCCACAGTGCAGAGCTAGTATATCTCTTTGGAGGAATAGGCGGAAGCGACTATAACGTTTCGCTGTCGAGACTAGTCGTTGGTAATAGTTGTATTTATGATTGGATTTTTCACTTTCTTAATATAATAGAGCCAACACGTTTCATGCATACGTTATTATTGTATTTCAGCTATCTTGGTTACTCTAATGATATATGTAGCTATTGTTTATGCATGCATGTATGGACTTTTCTATATATGTTTGTATGAACCTTATCGAGATGTGCTATTGGTTTAACTATCACTTTGGATCGTTGGCTAACCTACTTTCCAACTTATGATGTTTTATTGTTCGTGTGTTCCCTTTCAAACTGCGTGCTACCACAGGTTTCCAAGCAGCACACTCATACCCCTGTAACATGTGTTAGAGCCATTCATGCACCTTCCTTGACTTGCTGCATATGTCACACCCTTGCTACCAAAAAGGATATCTTACTCACCTATGCGCACAACCATGGTCAAGGTGATATTGTACTACCCACTGCTGGGAATCCTACACCAAACGACCTGAGGTCTAGTTGGGACTGCTTACTGAGGAGATCCCCTGACATGTTGGCGGGTCCAGCACCATCAACATTTCTAGTGCTAGAAGGAGGGCTAGATGACAAGTTGATTCCTCACGTAATGTTATGAATCTTCACACATCTTTCATGGATATCATTAGATTCCTCCTTCCATCATGTGTATCCAATGATCAACATGTTGACATCACGAGGGATTTTTGTGATCTCTTGTCAAAAATCACGTACGATGTTGAAGGCAATTTGAACTGGCCCGAGTACTTACATGACTTCCTTCCATTCCTTGAGGATGTAGATGAGTTCGATGAAGTCAAGGTCAACTTGTTGTTTTCACACACACTTAGCGAATCGCCATAACGATGGTGCCACAACCTGCCTCACGGTTGTGTTCACTCACTTAAGTAGTTCAGTTGTAATGCCCCACTTAAATCTTATCCTGCCAATTTTGTTAATGTTTACATTATCTGAAAATATTGAGAAATATTTGTCTACTTTAAAATTCATGATTTCTATTATTCAAATTCCCAACTTACCTTCTCAAATTGAATCTTGGGTAGGATATGGTCTCCTTCCATTATTTCAAATAATATATGTATTCATCTTACATTCCCCAATGTACCCTCACATTTACCAGGGAGAAGACATGGTCCTCTCCAACTCATTATTAACATATATATTCATTTCACATCCCCCAATGTACTTTCACATTTACTAGGGTGAAGACATAGTCCTCTCCATGTAATTACATCTCACATTATCTAATGTACCCTCACATTTACTTGGGAGAAGACATAGTCCTCTCCATTTAATCATCAATATATATATATTCATCTCACATTCCCAAATGAACTTTTGAGATTAACTTGGGAGAAGACATGGTCCTTTCCCATTAAATTCTCAATTTTATATTCATGTCACATTTCCAAATGTACTCTTAGCTTTACTTGGGAGAAGAGAAGTCAACTGTAAGGATGGATGAGAAGTTAATGAGATTAATGAGAGGTGGTTGAGGTGGATAAGGTAAGGAGGGTATAAAAAGGGAAGGGGGAAGGGACAAAGGGGGAGGGGGTCTTGCTTATGATTGTGGGGGTTGGTTGTGATTCTTTGGACTTGTTGTGTTTTTGGAGACATTAGGAACTTGTGGAGGTTTCTTGGGTTGTTGAGAGAAGGGAAGTATTGTTATCTTGATCTAGATCTTTCATCTTGGACACACACACTACATCTAGTTGGACTTGGGCTCAAAGGGCTAGGGAACCTGTGGAGGTTTCCTGGGCTAGGGATTATTTCCTAATTGGCTAGGAGGTAAATCCGATTGGGTCCATCAAGAGGAGCGTTTAGCAGGAGCAACAGGACAAAGGTATCTCCATCAGCCACCGGTACAGGTATTCCTCCATAGACTAATCTTTTAAAGTTTATTAGAATGAAATATTCACCTTAATTTCTGTTGATTATAATGTAAATGATAAAATTTAATTTGTTTAAAAGCCATGTAAGTAAGTAAGTTATTGCCTCTTATCACATTTAATTTCAGAAAAAATTAGATCTATTAGTAGACCCTAGGATAGGGCTCTTACATCAGTGATCTAATTGAATCCACTTTCCATCATTTTGATCCTGAACCTCTTGAAAAAAGACTGTTAAAACAACGAAAGGCTCTGGATGAATCGTTATGGATTTTTGGCAGCACTTCTGTGTACTTCAGTTTGAATATTCGAGAAACCAGATGAAATTCCAATATCTTTGGGACAGATTCAGATATTTCCTTCACAAATCATTCTATCCCAAGATGAAGTTGAAGTTAAAACCACGCTTAGCATACTTCAGTGATGGATTTGTGCAATCACAAGCAGACGCAGTCGCTGTCACAGGTGAGTATCTGCCTTCCCCTCATCTAACAACTCCACCATCACATAGTTATGTGGGAGAACATGCACACACATCTGTTCAACTTTCATATCCTCCCAGCATCATTTCTCTTGATTTTCATGCAGATTTGGTTGCAAAGCCCATGGGTTGTCACATGCATTTTTTACCTCAACCTCTATCTTTGCGTTCTCATGATCCTTCATATTGCATTGTCTTGTGTTCTTCCATCCCAGACTCTACATCTCTTGTGAACAAGGATCAAGCCACCGACAAAGTTGGTGTTACGCAACCAATCTACGCTGTCATTCATGATGAGTATGACTGGGAACCTAAACATCAACCCACAGAGAAGGATGATCTCCTTCTGTCCATGCCTCCTCCGCTTTTTCCTTACATTTTTGGCAATTCTGCTATCTCTGATTTCCCTTTTGTAAATCCATCCATGGATGTATATACTATTTATCATTTGAATAACACACCAGATGTCAGTGCATCATTTAGTAATGGAGAGGAAAAATTATTCATTGAAAATCCACTTGATTTTTCATCTACTTTTTCCCAAAATGCAAAGGGTGAACATTCTTTCTTCTCATCTACCCCTCTGTTTGATTTAGTTGATCATGAGGATGCCAATGAAATCATTGATTTTTATGATTGTAGTTGTCACGATCCATTTACTCCTGTATTCGGTCACAATGTTTATTCTATCGTCGTTGACTTTACAAAACCACCTGTTTATTATGATCTATTTGTCGACGAAGTCGAAACCTCGCAGACTATCGAGGAACTTCATCCCAATTTTATGGCTATGTGAGGCCCTCGCTGTCCTAAGGTTGGTTTCACTTCCGATCAAGAAATTATTGAAATTCCCAAGGCTCCTCATCACTCATCTATATGCGTTGAAGATCAATCCATCACACAAAATTCACTTCCTCCACTTGAACTATATGATCCCATCACTCATGCATTGGAGGATTCTTACACAGCAAGCGCACTTGTGTGATGCAAGTTGTCTATGTTTCTTGCATTTGATTGTATGTCACAATCAAGAGAGTGCATATGCTTAATGACTGCACGCAATTTAGCACAACACCATGGTAAGTCCACAGAGTGCATGTCATGCGCTTTCACTTTTTTCTTTTCTATGGACGCATTTAAACTTGGAGTGTGCTTGCATTCATTGTTATATCTTTCATGTTCGTTCACCTGAATATGTTGTTCACGAAACATGCCTTCACCAACATGGGTCAACCGATGCACCGACGGCTGCATTGGAAGTATCACTTTATGTGAGTATACCCATGCACCATTAGCTTAGGAGTAGGAGTAGTGTTTTCTTTGTCTTGTTTCTTTGGATGCATGTTTTATTTCTTGCGTTGTTGTTTGTTTGCTTGCCTGCTTGATTTTATTACTTGCTTTTCTTTTGCATTTGATTCTATTCTTTGTTCTGTTTTTTTTTGCTTACTTGTTTAGATTGGTAGGTTAGTTTGACATGAAACCATGCTCAACCCTTGAAACAGACAAGGTGAAATATAAGAGGACTTGTGCAGTTATCAATACTTGGTTATCTATTCTCTTATCTCTGTATGAAGAAATTGTTTTCTTCATTCAATGGTACACCAATGGAAAATACGTCCTATTCGAAGTGAACCTTCGTGAAAATACAATGCTTGCACGCTAACTAGTATCACCTACTCTAGTCGGTTGTTTTTTGGTTAACCCTTATAAGCTCAGTCAAATAGAGTAAGGTGAGGGGGGAAACCTTAACAAGTATGTTAGATGTATATACAAAATACTTCTCTGAAGGAACAACCTCTTATGATCTCAATAAGTTGAGATCCCTCTTCCTCCTCTGAAAAAAATAAGTGTTATGCACATGCACAGTTCTTGAAAAAATGAAAATATGATTTTTTTTGAAAAAAAATGAAAAATGAATAAGGCGAAATAAGAGAAAGGCTTCCTGCATAGAGAGATGATGCGAATAATTCTGTCAGGGTACTGGCCAGGCTCATTGGCAGTAGAGCGATGCTTGTGTTCGTGTGTGACTCTGCGTGGGCACTATTTAGGCCTGCTGGCAAAGGAACAACACTAGAGATCAACTTAAGCTTTGACTATCATATTTCTTGTGCACCAATATACCCCTCATCCCAATCGAAACACTTATGTTGAGTTGGCTTGGAATGTGTTTTGACCGACCTAGAGCATCGCAGGTGCTACAACTTTCAATCAAGCTAGTGTGCAAACCAAGACAATCTGAGAATTGAACATTACTTCTGGAGGGGTTAGACTCACTTTCCATGAAACAAGGTCCATTCAGAGAGTTGTTGTTCTACCGGTGTGTCGCGAAGTGTTGTAGCAGCTACAATCACCCTCTAAAATTTTGTCTTAGCTTCGTTTTGGAGTGTCCCTACCAACCATCCTTATCACCATGTCTTCCACTATCCGAGTACATAGGCTTCAGATGAGTTTCAGTGCCTCACCAGCCTGTGTTAGTCAACTTGTTTACCTCCCACTCGGAGGCTAACATTCCAAACTTAACCATTTTATAACTAACGTGTTCACCTAGAAAATTGCATAATTCTAGATGGGAACCATCCTTCCCTCCAGAAATTGCGCAATCCAGTTGGGCTACCTGCTAGGCTCCAAAAATGTGCAATCCAACTAGGCAACCTTCCATTTGGAAAATGCGCAATTCAGCAGAACACTGGGCTTCATCTTAGGAAATGGGAAATTTTGACTAACAGTCAGGGCTTTAATCCATAAATTGTGCAATGCATGAGGGACAACCAATCTTGCTCAACCCAGAAATTGCACATATTGCATCCCCAGGCTTGCAGACTGTTGCATGTGCTTTCAGGTTGTCTAGTTCCCACTAGGATTGAGCAATCCTGATTTGCATGCATGGGTTCCTTTTCCCGGAAAAGAAAAAAGAAAAACAACATCCCTATATTTTAGGGATCTATTTTTAGCAGCTAGATGTTACATGCAAAGACCATTTGAGAAACTTTCTACCAAGTGTCTCTTTTTCCTATATTTGTGGTATGCACGTCATAAGCCTCATCCTCATCAAAACTTATTTATTCTACACTGCAGAGCTCATTCCTCACATTGATTTTGGAGCTTTGACATCCCACATCACATCTAGGAGTCTTCGACACATTCAACTCAGCGTTTTTTGGGTAAGTTTTATTTTCATGTCTTTTGTTGCTTTTCTGTCACTTTTTGTATTTCTATTTGTGTGAATGTTGTTTGATTGGCTTTGTTGAACACCTACTGTCATTTTAATCCATGTTAGCTTATAGAAGCATTGTTTTAAGTTTTTCATTACATCTCACTGTTGTCACATGCATGACACTGTTTCTACACTAACAATTGTTGTTGTAGCGACTCGCTTCACACACATGTTTTTTTTTTCCAGTTTTTTGAATCTTTCTCTCACTGTTTGCATGCATGATCATTCACTCTTGTTTACACTTATCTTCACTAGCAATTCTAAACTTTTCATGTTTTTAGTTGCTCGTAGGTGGGTCTAGGCTTCCTTGGCCCGAACCTTGCCTTGGCTGGCTAGCAATGCAGATTTCTGAGAGTGAAGGCTCTGCCTTCCCTCCAAAAACCACACAAACATGGCCCAGAACTAGCATCCAAGATTTTTTTGCACAATTCTGGAAGGAACTACCCTGCTTCCCTAGAAGTTGCGCAATGTAGTTTACTCGGTTTGCATGTCATTGTTGATTGAAACTTCACATTGCATAGTTTCAATCCTCATAAGACCAGGCTAGACTGTGCATTTTTCAGTTTCATAAGTCAGGAAACCTCCTGATAGCTCGGATTGTGCCTTGCATAGTCTTGGTAGTCAGTCTCCCAGCCTCTCGGTGAAAATCATGAAATCTTCCCAGTCAACAACATGGGTATGTTGCATGTTAGTCATCAAAATTGCTTTTGTTTTCAATAGAGAGATTTCTTGCCATGAGTATTTTTATGTCTCCAGGTATTGCAGGTGTTCATCCATCTCTCAGAAATATAGGTACAATGGCCTCCAAGGGAGCAGGGTCAAAGGACACTATTGAAAGTGAAGGTGGGGACGTAGTTGATAAAGTTTCTATGAGATTGCCTATTTACAAAGACACCAAGTTGTTCATAGACATGGATATCAAGATGAAATGGCAGGATACCAATGGTAACTTCTCAGGAAAATTTGAGGAAAATATGGAAGACTATAGGGTCTATGTCAACATTCACAAGTCTATCTTGTATCGAATTGCATGCAGGTATCCTGTGTTTCCATGCATAGACATGATCCACTGGATTGTCTCGCATACTTATCCCGAGACAATGGTGTTGAGCAGTTCTAATGGAACACAACTTGCTACCTTTAGGGCAAAGGAATTTTAGGATATGTATCACTTGCCACAATCGATGATCACAATGGATAAACCCTTCAACAGACCCAGCAATAGTGCAAACTCAAGAGATATATTGAAGAGATGGGTGAAAGAGCGAGCCAAGTTAAGGACAACATCCAACCAGGTTTACAAGACGAAGATACTAAGAAAGGCATATCAGTACTTGGTCATCTTTGCATGTCATTTATATGGCCAAGAGAGCACATAGACCTTCCTATAGAGTTGGGTGATTGCGTTGGACCAACTGGCCAGTGAAAGGAAGACCTTGCAACTGGTCCAACATGTTGGCTCTCAAGTTGAAGGAACAGGTGGCAGAAGCCCGACATCCACCCAAAGGTTAGGAAGCAGAGATATACATTTCCGCTTACATTATGGATGTAGTTTGTGCCCTTCAGTAGTTCCTAGGCTTGGGTTGGGTGTGGACACCTTCAGAAACCTCTAGGCACACTTATTTCAGATTGTTCTCTGAATGCAACTTCCATGGAGTTATCATACAGTTTTCAGACTGCTTTGTCACCCTGATGTACAAAATGATATTTAAGCAGGATCCACCTTGCATGTCACAGACAATGATGGAAGTATTGATCAACAGAGCGGATTGGTATACCTCACACCTTGGCACCTCATACAGATGTAAAGTGTGGAGAAGGATGCACATGTTTTACCAAAGTTTTCCATGGACAAGCTCATCATGCAAGAGGTGTCATATCACATCCTGACAGGGTTGTCCACAAGACTGCACAGGAAGAAGAAGGCACCTTGGCTAGCTCTTCCTTTGCCGATCGGGTTGTATGAGATATGAAATCTCAAGCATGTTGAGGTCGAAATGGAGGATTTCAAGAGATTCACCTTCGGCACCAGAAGTTTCAATATGTATGACCTCCATTGTTAGGTGAAGAACTATTGTGCAAGAGTGAAATTTCCTTGGATCCACGGGGCATGTCATTGGCCTGAGGAAGACACATGGAGATATTGTTATCACACCTCGGGGCTCAATGAACTAGTCATAATAGTTGTAGAGTAGTTAGAAATGTAGAGGGAAGAAATATCTCAGAGAGCGATGCCATCAGTAGCCATAGAGGGTAACAGACCTGTGCGTGACAAACACAAGAGAAAGGTTCTTGACATCACAGAGGCATAACAAAGTTGCAAGTTCAAAGCATATCCACTTATGTTGAAAGAATACTTGGAGATTGATGCTAAGAGGCGACAACGTGACAAGAGGATTGCGCAAAGGTTAAGATAGAAAAAAAGGATGGAGGAAACATAAAAAGGAGTTGCAAGAGTTGAAGTGACAACTCAGGGAAGAACATGAATTGCGCAGAAGAGAGAAGGAAGTGTGATAGATACAGGTAGAAAAGGAGGTGCAAGTTGCCAAAATTGATGAAACTACACCCATACAGGTTATAAAATCATCCCAGCAGCTGGCACAGAGAAGACAGAGTGAGAAGTCTCAAGAGCAGGACTTAGCTCAAGATATTGAATAGATGCTAAAGCAAATGGACACAGATATGGTCCAGCAAGATTGAGATCAAGATATTGACCTCATGCCTCAAAAGCAAGAGGTCACCCCACCAACTTCACCAGACCTGGAAGCAGAGAAAGTCCCAAGCGATCAAGGAGACACATAAATCCTTGAACACAATTCGGAGGCAGAGATGCACAACATATATTTCGACGAGACACAACACAGAGTTGTGTAGTTGCGCAAAGTCCTAATCTAGATGTCCACATATCTCCATCCTAGTTGGAAGAATGAGTGATTGTATCTTATGTGCATAAGCATCCAACAACATTAGCCAATGCTATTAGATCATATGCCGAAGCTACCAGCTTAATGTTTGATTCTTGATAGCAAAGAATGAGCGCATGGCTAAGGAGTTACAAGTGGGAAAGCAGGGAGGAGAACATGTTACAACATCCGCAAGAGCAGAGTTGAGGAGAGTGATACTGGATGAAGTATTGTCTCTCGAAACAATCATGTAGATGTTGTATTCCAGATTCATCACCATGCATAAGTCAGTTGTCCATCTTAATGGTTGGTAGCAGCGTTGTGCTAGGAGAGCACGCATCTTGACAAATCTACACACTATTGTGGATCACATGCAAACATGGACAATGAGGTAATAAGGAGCCCCATTGCATTTTCCAAAGATGATGAATCCAAAGGCGGTAGAGTTGAAGGCATGAATCCGGAGTTAGATCCTGAACAATAAGGAACTCCCACATCTCATCACCAGTTTCTAGGCTTCACATGCACGGGGGTTCAGAAGCATGGATGTCATTGTGCGCACACATTCTATCCCATCCATTGGCACACTCATCGAGGTGAAGTCAAAGAACCAAGTCCGACTCAAGCTGGACATGTACTTTGATGAGTTTATGCGCGTAGCCACCAGCGTAGACTTGGAGATCAGCACAGACAATATGCATCAATATGTTCCTCGTGTCACTGCACTCAAGACTATGATGCACATGTTATCAGACAAGTTTGATAGAGGTGCCAAATTAGTGTACCCGGATGCAAAGGAGGCAAGAGTGCACTTTCAACAGGATGTCACCATTGAGCACACAGACACCATAATTGACTGCCAAGCTTGGTATCAGTTTGCCACCATCGATAATCGCGAGGATGTCAAAGAGTTGGTCTTCCCATAGTTGTCCAAGTCTTAGTAATGTCTTGCATGGCTTACTCAAGCCTATTTTTTCTCACATGGGTACATGTGCAAATTGTAATGTAACATCTTGTAAAAGTGAAAGACCAAGTGTCGATAGTAGCGTGTAACAGTCGTATAGTCGTTGAAGAGTCATGAGGGTAGGTGAAGATTCACAAAGGGGAATGTCAAGGGTCACCCCACCCTTTGCTATTTATAGAACCTCATAACTCATTATATGGGATTTTGGGAGCCAAGCTTCCTATAGGTGTATCTTAGAGAAAGCTTGGAGTGTATTGTAACAAGCCTTGGCATCTCCACAGTGCAGATCTAGTATATCTCTTTCAAGGAGCAGGCGACAGTGACTGTAACGTTCCGTTGTTGGGACTAGTGTTTGGTCATAGTTGTATGTATGATTTCATATTTCACTTTTTTAATATAAGAGAGCCAACACATTTCATGCATATGTTGCTATTTTATTTCAGCTATCTTGGTTACTCTAAAGATATATATAGTTGTTGTTTACGCATGTGTGTATGGATTTTTCTATATATGTTTGTATGAATCTTATCAAGATGTGTTGTTGGTTTAACCATCACTTTGGATCATTGGCTAACCCGATTTCGAGCTTTTGATGTTTTGATGCTTGTGTGTTACCTTTCAAGCTACATGCTACCACAAGTTTCCAAGGGGCACACTCATACCCCCGTTCCGTGTGTTAGATCCATTCATGCACCTTCCTTGACTTGTTGCATATGTCACACCCTTACTACCAGCGAGGACATTTTACTCACCTCTGTTAGTGTCAGTTTTTGAAATCTTCCACCAGTGATCAAATATGCTCTTACAAAGTGGTTTTAGGGTGTTAAAGTCAAATTTTGTCATTTCAGTGAGTCTTCAAGTAAAATTTGGTCACTAGGTATTAGGTCTAGGGTTTATTTTCACTCCTTTCAAAGTTATCCAAATGTCAGTCCATGTCACCATTCAGCTGAGTGTACCATCATTCAGAGGGTTGTCATCATCATGTCAGGTTTTAATGGGTCATTTTACATGTTGTTCATGCTTCAGTTGTGCCTAGGTAAGGTTCATTTCCCTCTCCTAGGGTTTTGAAGGTAATTTCTCTTGGATGGTAAAATCATCAACAAAACTTGTGTCCTGATGTTCATACACCTTCCCATATCCTTAATGTACCTTATTAAACACTTCCCATCACTGATATCCTCAAATTCCTCATTTTCCCGCAAACCCTAGTTTCTTGCTACAATTTGACAATTTTCTAGGCTAAGCCTATGTTTTTCCCTTTTGGAACCCTTCCCCTCACTCAATATTTGAAATTCCACTTTCCCCTATTTCCTAACATCCCTCCCTACTTCCAAAAATTTTCTCAAGAATTTATAATCCCATTATCTCCTTTATTTCACTTCATTTCGACAAATCCCCTGCTACACACATCAGGATAAGTTTTACTCAAATGATGTTTCTGAGCAAGAGAAAATGAATTTGTAAAACATGAGAGAGGTGTTTGTCCATAATATACCAAGGAAGAAAAACCTCCTTCACTTTTTACATAGGTGTCATGGTTTTAGAGAAATGTCAAAAATACAATTGTCTTATGAGAATTGATGCACCTCTGAAGTGACCTTGGGAAAATCAATATTACTCCTAGCTTGGTTGGCCAAAAGACTTACTTGATGAGTTAAATGATAATTATACACAAATATATTTCCAATGAGCTATCATGAGCTCAATTGGGAGTCGAGAAAGACCTTTAAAAGTTGACTACAACAACACTCTGCCTTTAGGCAACCTCATTTTGCATATTTTGACCAGTCTTGGGAGATTTCACTTTTGACAGGGCAAATGAACTCCAAATTGAAATATTCAAGTTGTGTTGGAATTTAGACTTAATAATATTAACAACAAGATATCGTGCACCCAATTTGGACACTATGAAGGCCTCCAACTTGATCTTAAAACGACGCTATGCACAGAATCAGTGGCGCTACGCATAGGAGTTTTTAACACGGGCTTTTCCAACAGGTGCGTAGCACCACTGGCGCTACGCTTTTGATGGACGAATATTCTTACAAAATGGCTTACATATTTGGAATCAGCATGAAAAAATATGCATGCTCAGAAATGGCTGAGAATTTTGGACAACTTTTAGGTCTCCAAAAGGGAAAAAAACACACAAAAAGTGTCCTCTCTGCCACTTTTTTTCCACACAGGAAGCAGTCTTGGGAGACTGCATTTTCGGAGGGGCAAATGGACTCAAAATCTAAAAATTAAAGCTCTCCCAGAAATTAGACTCACGAAGCTTTCTAATGAGCTATCCTGCACCTGATTTTGACTTCGGGGAGCCTTCCAAAACTGGCCTGGAAAAAGCACTACACATTGAATCAGCGGTGCTACGCATAGGAGAAAATTTTTCCTTTTTTGCCTGTTTGCTCAGAATTTCACCTAGTCTTCTATCAGTTTGACTTTTTCTCTCTCATGGTCAAACTCATCATGTAAATTGATGTAATTTGATGTAAAAATGATGAAAATTGGCTTAAGGAGGTAGATACATCAGTTTTAGGTGGTTTTGAACTGAATGAATCAATTTCCATAGTTTTAGAGGCAAGTTGTTCCACTACCTCTTTTTTAGTTCCTAGTTTAGATCTTGTTGAAATAGCTCCTTGACGCATGGATTCGACCCCTAATGGCTAGAATAGGTGGTTTTATGCCTATATCTTGTACTTTCTTAGTCATTTTCCAAGGTTGGACTCTTGTGGATGCATTGAACTACTTTGTACATCACTTCTGCAGTTTGGCAAGGAAATAAACCAGGGTTTTGCAGCATTTTGTGGGATTCTTGTGGTAATGTGATTTTGCATTGTTTTCTTCTTTGTAATTCATTTGATCTTATGTTTATGTGTGCCATCATATCTCTCTTTCAACATAACTAAATGAACCATGTTTAAAGGTGGAATTCATTGGTGTTTTAGTGCTCTACTATGAGGTTTATTTAGTTCTATATGTTTTCTATTGTTTGAAGAGGACTCATGACACTTGAATGCCCTCTCCAACTCCTCAACAGTATTTAGAATCACCATTACACTCATTTCAAAGTGATAAAATACTTGCCTACCTCGCCCCATAGAAACCTCTGCAAATCTGTGTTCATTTCCCGGACCCAAAGTTGCCTTCCCCATCTGATCTAGCAATCAACCATTAAATTTAAACAAACTCCTCTAAGAAAGCATACCTAGCCTAAAATTAGATTTTATATCAGTCATCTCAAGCCTTCCTTGATAAATTTTCATTGAGATTGACAAGGAGAGAGCCCTCTCCCGACCTGGTAGGGCTAGCTACTAGGTTAAGCATTGTTTGATGTTACCCTATACCTGCCTTTCTCAGCCTGAGGTAGATTTAGGCACTAACATAGTGGTGACCATAATGGGGAATGTAGTTTTATGTTCCTCGGCAAAACGTATCAAGTTATATCTGATTGTTGAAGGTGGACAATGATCAGACACCGAAAGGCTGAAATCATTCACCTGGCGACTGCAGTGTCGAAGAATCCCAAGGTTCAGAATTTTTATGACAACTCTACTCTTTAAGAATCAGTAGCCTGAGGAATTTCTTGGTGAATTTATTGTTATCAAAATGGATTCCCTGGATCTAAGGTATTCTCCCATGAGCCGAGATCATATTCTAGGTTCCCAAATAAAATTCCTATGGTAGATTGTCAAAGGAATTTGCCTATGTTTAAAGATGATGATAGGAATGATGCTGCTTTACATCTGGTTAGATTTCACATGCATATTCACAAGTTGAAAGTTGATTTTCCTGAAGACTACTTGATAAAGATATTCATGGCCACTCTGGAAGGTGAAGCCCGATCTTGGTATGAAAGTTTGCTGCCTGCTTGTATTTACTATTTAAAGGATTTTCATACCGTGTTCTTTGAAAGGTATAAAGAATCTTATCCATCCTTAAATTTAGTTCAGAACTATTGCATACATGCTTATTGTTTTATTGAAAGTCTTCAGAACGTTTATGAAGATGATGACTTCATGGATGATGAGATCTTGGAAGCCCTGTATGAAAATCCATTTCAGCAGCATAAAGAGGATACTTATCAAGATGTGCAGGAAAATTTGCAGCTCGATCAAGATCTTAGCACAATGGAAAATGATGAAAGAGAAGGTTTTATTTCAAATCTGTCCATAGAATAAGACAGTATACAGGGAAGTCAAGTTTCAATTTTAGAATGTGATAAAGTCAAGTTGGCTCTTTCAGATCTAGAGTCAGATCGTGATGATCAAGAGTACCTTGCTCTGAATCCCATGAAGAAGAGCTCTACTATTGAGATTATCTGGAATGAAGAAGAAGAGTTATTGACCCAAGTGTTCTCGTTTCATTAGAACAAAGCCTTCATGAGGAGGTAATCCAGTCATTTTATGAAAAACAAGATGAGATCTTTGTTCAAGTAAGTGAAAAATATTCTTTCGATAACTCAGTGGTAAATGATGATTTGATTGCCATGTCATATGAAGATGATCAACAATGTTTTCAAATTTCAGAAGATCAGAGAATTAAGGACTGCCATTCAGGTTTTTCATGTTTTTCATGTTATTTAAAGAAGACAATAATTGCTTGAGCAAAAGAAAACAAAAAGTATTATCTCCTCTCTCTGAAGATGAGATAGATCAACTCCTAAAAGGTCAGGTTACAGCCCAAGCTAATGTAGGTTTGCAGTGTTCGCATCGTCAAGAAGGTGTAAGTGAAGCTTCTTCCACTTTTGAAAGTGAGGATAGTGTTGAAATTAGCTTTATAGATCAGCAAACAGATAATGTTTTCCTTCATGAAGATGATATGGCTGTCATGTTTGATAATCTTGAAGATTGTTTTATGTTTAAGAAAAGCTTAGAATATGAAATTGAGGAGTATGAGCCTAAGAGAGACAATGTATCAGAATTCGAGTCAGAATTTCTCATGCTCGCAGAATTCACAGCCAACACTCAGATAGAAGAAGCTTATATTTCTCAAAGCCTTCCTATCAAACAACAACCAATTGTTTTTTCATATCATAATGAAGGGAGTACTTGTATTTTTGCTGCTAGATCTCAAGACAAGCTAGTGCTTCAGGACTTTCAAGATCCTTTCGACATTCTTTTGCAAGCACTAGAGAAGATGGATGTTGCCTGGTTCATTAGCATAAGCCTTGGTTTTATTTGTTATTGTGATTTGCCTACATGTACATCGTTCTACCCGCTCGACGAAAGTGAGAGCATAATTTCAGTGAGTAGCCATCTGCTGGATTGGTTACATTGGAATACCCACTTCACATGATTGTACATATTTCATCAGTAGGCAAGTGGTTGTCATCATGATTTGAAGCCTTCAAATCATGATGGTCTGCTACCATTTAAAAGCTTTGTAATTACTTGTTTCAATTAAGTCAGTCTTGAGTCATTTTTTTTTAGTCAGTTCAGTTTTGAGTCGACGTATTTGTTTGGCGTTCTAAAGTTATTGATTCCATATTGCCCAATGGATAAGGCACTGGTCTTCTCTCCCAAAGATCTGCGGTTCTTGGCACCTCCAAGGAGCTACCATCCCCATTGGAGCCAGTGTTAGTGTCAGTCTTTGAAACCTTCGACCAATGATCAAATATGCTCTTACAAAGTGGTTTTAGGGTGTTCAAGTCAAATTTCGTCATTTCAGTGAGTCTTCAAGTAAAATTTGGTCACTAGGTATTAGGTATAGGGTTTGTTTTCACTCCTTTCAAAGTTTTCCAAATGTCATTCCATGTCACCATTCAGCTGAGTGTACCATCATTCAAAGGGTTGTCATCATCATGTCAGGTTCCAATGGGTCATTTTACACCTTGTTCATGCTTCAGTTGTGCCTAGGTAAGGTTCATTTCCCTCTCCTAGGGTTTTGAAGGTAATTTCTCTTAGATGGTCAAATAATCAAAAAAAATTGTGTTCTGATGTTCATCCACCTTTCCCTATCCTTAATGTATCTTATTAAACACTTCCCATCACTGATATCCCTCAAATTCCTCATTTTCCCACAAACCCTAGCTTCTTGCTACAATTTGACAATTTTCTAGGCTAAGCCTGTGTTTTTCCCTTTTGGACCCCTTCCCATCACTCAATATTTGAAATTCCACTTTCCCCTATTTTCTAAGATCCCTCCCTACTTCCCAAAATTTTCTCAAGAATTTAGAAGCCCCTTATCCCCTTTATTTCACTTCATTTCGACAAATCCTCTATTCCACACATCAGGATAGGTTTTACTCAAATAATGTTTATGAGCAAGAAAAAATGAATTTGCAAAAAGTTAGAGACGTTTGTGTCCATAATAAGCCAAGGAAGAAAACCCTCCTTCACTTTTTACACAGGTGTCACGGTTTTATAGAAATTTCAAAAATACAGTTTCCTCAGGAGAATTGATGCACCTCCGAAGTGACCTTGGGAAAATCAATATTTCTCCTAGCTTGGTTGGCCAAATGACTTGCTTGATGAGCTAAATGATAACGATACACAAATAGATTTCCAATGAGCTATCATGAACTCAATTTGGAGTTGAGTACGACCTTCAAAAGTTGACTGCAACATCACTCTGCCTTTAGGCAGCCTCATCTTGCACATTTTGACCAGTCTTGGGAGATTTCACTTTTGACAGGGCAAATGAACTCCAAATTGAAAAATTCAAGTTGTGTTGGAACGCAGACTTAATAAGATTAACAAAAAGATATCATGCACCCAATTTGGACACCGGAAAAGCCTCCAAAACTTTATCTTAAAATGGCACTATGCATAGAAATACACAGGCTTTTCCAACAGGTGCGTAGCGCCACTGGCGCTACACTTTTGATGGAGGAATCTTCTTGAAAAATGGCTTACATATTTGGAATCAGCATGAAAAAATATGCATTCTCAAAAATGGCTGAGAATTTTGGACAAGTTTTAGGTCTCCACCACTTTTTTGACACACAAGAAACAGTCTTGGGAGTTTGCATTTTTTGAGGGGAAAATGGACTCCAAATCAAAAAATTCAAGTTGTCCCAGAAATTAGATTCACCAAGATTTCCAATGAACTATCCTACACCTAATTTGGATTTCGGGAAGCCTTCCAAAACTGGCCTGGAAAAAGCGTTACGCATTGAATCAACGGTGCTATGCATAGGAGAAAAAATTGCCATTTTGCCTATTTGCTCAGAATTTTGCCTAGTCTTCCACCAGTTTGACTTTTTTTCTCTCATGGTCAAACTCATGATGTAAATTGATGTAATTTGATGTAAACATGATGAAAATTGACTTAAGGAGGTAGATACATCAATTTTAGGTGGTTTTGAACTGAATGAATCAGTTTCCATAGTTTTAGAGGCAAACTGTTCCACTGTCTATTTTTCAGTTCCTTTTTTAGATCTTGTTGAAACAGATCCTTGACTCATGGATTCGACCCCTAATGTCTTGCATAGGTGGTTTGATGAATATATCTCATACTTTCTTAGTCATTTGTCAAGGTTGGACTCTTCTGGATGCATTGAGCTACTTTGTACATCACTTCTGCAGTTTGGCAAGGAAATAAACCAAGGTTTTGTAGCATTTGGTGGGATTCTTGTGGTGATGTGATTTAGCATTATTTTCTTCTCTATAATTTAGCTTATCTTATGTTATGTGTTCCATCATATCTCTCTTTCAACATAACTAAATGAATCAAGTTTAAAGGTGGAATTCGTTGGTGTTTCAAGTCTCTACCTTGGGGTTTATTTAGTTCTATATGTTTTCTACTGTTTGAAGAGGACTCATGAAACTTGCATGCCCTCTCCAGCTCCTCACCAGTCTTTAGACTCACCATTACACTCATTTCAAAGTGCTAAAACGCTTTCCTACCTCGCCCCATAGAAACCTCTGCAAATCTGTGTTCATTTCCTGAACCCAAAGCTGCCTTCCCCATCTGATCCAGTAATCAACCATTAAGTTCAAACAAATTCCTCTCAGCAAGTATACCTAGCCTAAAAATAGTTTTTATATCATTCATCTCAAGCCTTCCTTGATAAATTTTCATTGAGATTGACAAGGAGAGAGCCCTCTCCTGACCTGGTAGGGCTAGATACGAGGTTAAGCATGGTTTGATGTTACCCTAGACCTACCTTTCTCAGCCTGACGTAGATTAGGCACTAACAACCTCTATGCACAAACACGGTCAAGGTGATATCGTACTACCTACTATTGGGACTCCTACACCAAACGGTCTAAGGTCTAGTTGAGACTTCTTATCGAGTAGATCCCGTGACATGTTGGTGGGTCCAACGCCATCAACATAATGTTATTTAAATATTATAGTAATGTTATTAAGCTTATAGAACATTTTTCTAAACCCTTATATTATACACTGTAATATTATCAACCCTATATTAAAAACCATGTATATTAAATCCTATATATTATAAACGCTAATATTGTTAAACCCTAATATTATAAACTGTAATATTATAAACCTTATATAAAAAATTTTACATGAAAGCCTATATATTTAGAACCATGAATTATAACCTAATATTATACAATTCAAATTATTATTTATAGTCTTATATAAATATATCTATCAAAGTTAATATTTGTGACTTTTTATTTTTTTAATGAAGTATCCCAAAAAATTTAATAAAACCAAAATCACATTTCAAAAATAATTATGCAATGTATATAATGTTAGATAATAAAATCCAGTAGATTAATGGAATCATCTAGAAGGAGAGGAAGGAAAACACGCAGAACTAGGGTTTGAAGCAGAATACTGGAGTTGGGTACCATGGAGGGGCGAGAAGGGGAGTTCTGTTCCCTCCTACAGTCATGTAGTCTCTAATCGTTTCAAGAAGCCCATGGAAGTGGAAATTGGGTATACAGAAAGAGGAAAATAGGTAAACAACAGAGAACAGAGTATAGCAGAAATGCAGGAGGAAGTCAGAAGGGAGAAACGTACAGAAGTAGACAATCAGAAAGCTAACCCCAGAATTTGGACAGGACCATGTAAACCTAAGGCTTCCATTACACCCCGAGTGGTGTTAAGTGACCCAACCCTATAGGTGCACAGGGAGCACATGGAAAGTTATGTAGTGATTTGCAAATTCATGAGGTTATGGCCTATGGGGAAGACTTTACACACATGGATAAAGAACCATTGGAAACCTAAGGGAGACATAGATTTGCACCTTGGATCCAAGGGTTTCTTCACAGTTGTGTTTACTAACCTTGAGGATAAGGACATAATATTTGAAGGAGGACCCTACTTCTATGCCGTTGCAGGTCTCTATATGTGACCTTGGGTGATGAACTTCATCCCGAAGCAAGAAACATTTACTTCAGTGCCGGTATGGATAAGACTTTATTCCCTACCTCTAGATTATTGGCTACCAGAATCACTAAAAGCCATAGGTGATAAGCTAGGGAATTTTATAAGAATATCAGAGGCCACACTACGAAGGAAATATACTGCCTTTTCCATAATATGCATGGAAATGGACCTTTCTAGGGCTTTGCCAAATGAAGAAATTCTAGAAGTTTTTGATGAGGATTGGGTGTAGGCAGTGGATTACGCGCATATGCCCTTCAGATGCCACAAATTCCAAGAACACAGACACCTCTTTAGAGATTGTCCTTTAAATAAGATGGAGAGAAGTTTCAAAGAAACCTCAGGTAAAGAGACTGAAAGCTTTACCAAATAGGGAGGCAAAGGAAAAGGAGGAAGAAAGAACAAAAAAAAATCTATTCGGAAAAACAACCTAGTCATAATAAGTTCAAGATATTAGAATAAGAAGAAGGGGAGGAGAAAGCAAAACAAATTTTGAAGGACAATCCAGTAGAGAAGGAAAAGGAGGACATCATGGAGGATAGATCCGACCAAAATCAACAAAAGGAGGATCAACCCAGCACGATGGAACTTGATAGGGACCAATAAATGACCTCAAATGAAGTAGTAACGGAGGAACATGAACTGCACGACATACTAGAAAGGGAGCATCTAAATTTAGAAAAGTTCCTGGAGGAGGGAACTACCAGAGGAGTTGACTCACTACCTCAAGAGGAATTTAACAGAGTACAACAGCGCTTCCTCTAGAGAACTCAGGAAAAGGATTCTGGAGTAAAAGAAACCATGATAGTCAGGATAACAAAGGGGTCAAAACTATGGAGGCAACAGAGGGACAAGCTCCCAAGAACCCAAGAAGAAAAAGAGGAAGAAAAAGACAAAATGAGCTACTGATGGAATTTGGAAAACTCATGATAAAATCAGGTAAGATGAAAGACCTAACTAGTTACTCTTTTACAATTTTTCTTAATGAAGCTTACAACATGGAATATTAGGGGTCTAGGAAGTAAAAGGAAACAATGGAATCTCAGCGATAGAATGAAGGAAGAAAAACTAGATTTGGTTTTTATCCAGGAAACAAAATTTTCTGTAGATAAAATAAGAAAGATACATACCAAGTGGCTTATTAAGTATGAATATCTAGAGGTTAAATCAGACAACGTAGTAGGAGGAATTCTTACAATGCGGAACCCTCAAAAACTTGGAATCCTAGATGTTGAAGCATCCATAAACTACCTTTTAGTGGTCATCCAACATTTAGGGGACAAGGAAGTTTATCTGATCACGAATGTCTATAGTCCTTAAAAGCTTGAAGATAAATTCAAGCTTCTAACATCACTGGAGGAGATAAGAGAAAGGCATATTGGTATCCCATGGATTCCGAGAGAGGATTTTAATATGATCAAATATCTTTCAGAAAAAAGGAGGGACTAGATCTCTAGGTAGAGATTCCGTAGCTTTTCAGAACTTCATTACCAACATGAAGCTAGTAGATACAAAAACCTCTAATGGAATCTTCACCTGGAATAATAAAAGGGGAGGGGTTGCTCAGGTGACCTCTAAACTTGATAGATTCATTATCTTCGAGGACCTTATCCTTTCACGCCTTGACTTGCCAGCTATGATTATCCCTTTTGGAGGCTCAGACCACTAGCCCATTCAATTAGAAGCATCCTTTATAGGAACGCCAAGAAATAGACCTTTCAGATTTGAAAATATTTGGTTGACCGACCCGAACTTCAACAACAATATAGACAAATGGTGGACAAAAGATTTGAAGGTTCAGGGTACTAAAATATTCATTCTGTAATGGAGGCTGAAACACATCAAACTCAGGCTTAAATATTGGAACAACAATGAGTTTGGAAATATCTTCGAAGTAAAAAAAATAGTTGAAGGAAAGCTTCAGGAAATTAACCAGGAGCTCATCACAAAGGGATTCACTGAGGAGGGTAAGAAGCAAGCTGATTCACTTCATCAGGAATGGAAAGGCTTATGTAAGCAAGAGGAAATCTTCTCGAAACAGAAATCTAGAGTTCAATGGTTAAAGGAAGGAGACAGGAATAGAAGGCTTTTTCACAAATCCACAATGGATCACTGATCTCATTACAAGATTCTAAAACAAAAAGATACGCAAGGAAAATAGCTCAATACCCACAAAGAAATTGAATCTGCTCTGGGTCGACATTTCCAAGGCATAATAGAGGAGCCCCCGATAGATAGATCACATTTTATCAATGAATTCACTAAACACATTCCTAGGCTTGTGACAATAGAAGATAATATTAATCTTAACAAGCCAGTGAGTGAACAGGAGGTCAATGAAGTCATCAAAGAAATGCAAAATGGGAAATCTCCTAGCCTGGATGGTTTTAATGTTGACTTCTTCAAAGCATGCTGGAACATAGTCAAGCAAGACATTTTGGAGGTAGTAGAGGACTCAAGGATAAACAAAATTGTTTTGAAAGCACTCAACACCTCTTTCATAGCCTTGATCCTAAAGCAGGAAAATTCTATGACACCAGATAGATTCAGACCCATAACATTATGTAATGTGGTATACAAAATCATTTCCAAAATAATTGCAAATAGGCTCAAGCCCCTTCTTCCAACTCTAGTGTCTGAGGAGCAAACGGGATATGTGGAAGGTAGACAAACTCTAAATAATATCATTCAAGCTCACGAAGTGATCCACTCTTTGAAGACTAATAAGCAGCCAGGCATGATAATACAACTTGATCTTGAAAAGGCTTATGAAAAGCTTAGTTGGGCTTACATCAGGGAAGTTTAAAGGCATATGGCTTTGACCATAACTAGATAAGATGGGTAATGGCCCTTGTCTCCACCTCAAGCTTCTCAATTCTACTGAATGGCTCACCATCCAAAACCTTAAAGCCTACAAGAGGTATTAGATAAGGAGATCCGATCTCACCCTTCCTCTTTATTCTGATGATGGAAGGGTTGGGAAATGAAATCAAAGTGGCCAGAATAGAAGAAAAAATTCAGGGGCTAAAACTCACCATGAATGGGGATGCTTTGACTCACCAAGAATTTGTGGATGACACCATGCTGCAGGGCACTCCTACGGTCAAGTAAGCTCTTGCCTTTAAACAAATTCTAAAATACTTTGCTTTAGCTGTAGGTATTGAAGTAAGCCTTACCAAATCAAATATTTCCTTTTTTAATATTGATAATGCTATACATAGAAACCTCACCAGAATTCTAGGTTTTCAAAGAGAATTATTACCCTCCAAGTATTTTGGATTTCCTCTAATAGACATACCTCTAAGCAAGATAGTTTGGGAGCCCGTTATTAATAAACTTCAGGATAGAATTCGAAAATGGACAAACAAGGCTTTGAATTTGGCAAGAAGACTAGTGCTTACAAAAATCATCCTATAGACTTCTTATTTTCATGTTTTTAGCACTTCCAACTCCTAAAGAAGTGATGCAATGCATTAGAAATATTCAAAGATATTTTCTTTGGGGCAAAGGGGAAGAGAAAAAGAAATGGGCTTTGGTAGCATGGGAAAAGATCTGTAAACCTAAGACACATGGAGGTTTGGGACTAGATGACCCTGAAATCCTTAACAAAGTTATAGGGGCTAAACTTTGGTGGAGATGGCTAAAGGATTTAGATGCCCCTTGGGCCAAGGTTTGGAAATAGAAATATGCAAACAATTGGCAAGAAAAGGAGCTCATTAGAATGTTTGGAATAATCAAAGGCTCCCATATCTGTAACAAATCTTTGGAGAACAAAGCTATTGTTCAGAAACATAGTTTTTGGGAATCAGAGATGGAAACCTTGCTTGGTTTTAGGAAGATAATTGGCAACAAGAACCAAAACTGTTGAGAGAAGAGTTTGACAATCTTAAGAATGATATTGATGACAAAGGGTTACACAGGATTAATGACTTTTGGGAGTAGAATAGAAAGAAAGGAAAATGGAGAGTATGGAAAAATATGTTGTATAGTGAGGACTCTCTGTTGAAGGCCCCGACAAAAGCTCTCACAACTCTCTTGGAACAGAGAAATATTATGATTTCAACCTCTTCTGACCAACTAAGATGGGGCAAGAACAATGAAGGGAACTTCAACCTTAAAGAGGCCAAGCGAATATCCCTTGAGCTTGACTTTCCAAACCCTAATATGGTCTAGAAGGACCTATGGAAGAATCAAATTTGGATGAAAATCAAACTGTTCATGTGGTTGGTGCAACAAAAAAAGATTTTAACCTGGGAAAACCTGAGGAAAAGAGGGGTAATTGGGCCATCAAGATGCCAGCTTTGCAAATTACAAGAAGAAACTATGGAACACCTTCTCAACCTATGCCCATTCACTTCTATCTTGTATAATTGGGTAGATACAATCTTCAAACAGTCTGACAGGGACATTGGTAGCATCAAAAGCACTTTGAGGAATTGGAGGAGTAATTTCTTTGCTAATGACATTCTCAACAAAGATTGGGAACTAGTTCCCGTCTTTCTAATATGGGATGTATGGAAAGAACACAACAATAGAATCTTTAAGAACGAGAGTGGTTCTGCTCAGAGAATTATGGATCAGATCTTAGGACAGATTAAAGAGACTGTTGGTAGCCTTATGAAAACCTCCCCTAAGAACCAACCTCATGAACAGGATAGGTAGATTCTGATCCAATTGGGCCTTCAAGGGCTCTTCCCCCAGGGGTACAGCCAAGAATGTTAGTCATATATCAGCTGATAAGGATCTCTGGCAACCCCCCCCCCCCCCCCACTCCTGGATATATGAAGTGCAATATTGATGGGGCCTCAAAAGGAAACCCTGGCATTGTTGGATATGGAGGAGTAATAAGAGATGACCAGGGATTAATAAAAACCATCTTTCACAGTCATCTGGGTAAAGCCGCTAGCAATATGGCAGAGCTCATGGCCTTGGAGCAATGCCTAGGAATCTTAAAGGACTTAAACTTACATAATACCATAATTGAAGCTGATTCTAAACTGATAATCAACTGAGTCAAGAAAATATGCAATGGCTCATAGCCAGACAAAGTTTCAAAACGTTGGAGATTACTTCAAGTTTATCATCTTATTCGAACCCACTTGCACACCATGAGAACCCTTAGGTTCACTCATGTGCGAAGAACTGCCAACAAATTAGCGGATACTATGGCTAATGAGGGCATTCTTTGTGCCAAGAGCAATAAAATATATCAATGGCCAGAGACTCCTCATGGCCGTTTAAGGGATGAGTGCCACAAACAGACATTAGCAGATAGGGAGATCTGCTAGAACAGAGGAAAAAAGAAGGATGAGGTGTTGGATAGGTAAATCCCCTCTACGGATAGAGGTGATCCCTACTAGCCCAACAGGGGTCTAGCAACAATCGAATAATGCTACACCGCAGGTTCCTAGTTGTAATTAACAAGTAGGTGGGAATAACTTACTTGGATTCCAACGCTTGTTTGTTGAAGAGATATTCCTCTCGCTCCTTCGCTCCAGCCGATCACAATTCCCCGCTATCCTCTCGGATGAACACCTGCACAAGCAAAAGAGAGCAAACAAGAGCGTAAAATCTACTAAAAACAACTATGTATCGGTCAGGAAAGATACAATTTTCATTAATCATTCATTGAACACATGTAAATGGAACCATAAGAGTAGTCATCTATCTTTATTAACAAAAAGTAGAGTAAGGTACAACCAAGGTCCTGACGCTGCGTCCTTCCCTAGAGGGTCCAGCCAGCATGTCTCCCAAGCATTCACCTTTAGAGCAAGTCTCCCCAGTCAAAAGGTCTCTCTCTCACATACAAGGCAACAAGCTCATGACCTTCCTCAAGCTCAAAGCAATCCTCA
>APFE030258760.1:52221-97843 GCA_000404065.3 Pinus taeda
GAGTCTCCATGAATAGGCAAAGGATGAGCTTTCCCCCAAGATAAGTGGATGGTCAGTCGAACAGACATGCCAGAGAAATGATGGCGACCTCAAAAATGCTAACAACCAGTTCTGGAGGGATCTGAAAGGCTGGTTGTTGGAACAAATTCGCCCAAACAGGATCAGCGCGGAAAACCCGTGAACTGTCGCGCTGACATCGCCAACCGACGTAGAAGAGGTCCAGTCAGCGCGAAAAGGACAAACGGAGGAGGCGCTGTTCGTGAAAATGGGACCAGCGCGGAAAAGACGTGTGCTTCCGCGCTGGCAACGCAACAGATACACTGTCCTCCGCCCGTCAGCGTGGTTATTTTATTAACAGTCGCGATGATCCATTTGACTTAGGCAAAGAGGGTTTTTTAGCCATTTTGAGGAGCATGAGTATAGGTGAATGTGGTTTTATGGCACAGTAGGGACACTGACATGGTGGCAGTGACATTTTACTGTGTAACATGAGGTATAAGTAGGGTGTTCTGTATGTTCAGAAGATTTTTTAGTCAGCATGAGGAAAAAATTGAGCAGAAGATCAAAAGTGAACACAGGGATTTACTTTGTTTATCATAATTCTATAGTTATCAGTTTAACATGTGGAATCTATCAACGGAACAAGTTGGAAGTTTAATAGGCGAGAAACTATTAACAAAACAAGGCTTCAAAGCCTTTTAAGGTTTAGTGCCGAGAATTTCACTAAAGAGTGGGTAGGTCAACATAATCACGGAAATATAATTCATTTTGCGCAGCAAACTGCTAGGTGGTTAACCCTCCATTCGAACCCGAAATGTATTTCAAATTAGACTCTATAAGACTTCGGGTCCGAAAGTGCAGTTAAGTTCCGCGCTAGTTGGAGACGATTTTGGAGTCCGCTGGTATCTGGTGCATTTCAGGCGCATAAAGTGCTTGAAGGTTTTCAATCCATTCGGTCCTGACATGGATTATAATGACGTTTTATTATTTTTTCAGGTCCGTTTTTGTGTCATAGTGTGAGCATGTTGCTCACCCGATATTGTCCTGGATCGTTAGATTTGTGGGGCATGATCGAATGGCCTTGTTTGGGCCCGAGGCTTGGTTTGTGGGCCAAAGGCTTGGTTTGTGGGCCAGAGGCTTGGTTTGTGAGCTCGTGGCTTGGTTTGTGGGCCCGAGGCTTGGGCTGTAGGCCCGAAGCTTGGGTTGTAGGCTCGAAGCTTGGGCTTTGCTTTAGTTTGGGCATTTGCGCACCTTTTGTATATTATGTATCCTTAATTTGAATGAAATAGAAGGACCTACACTTGCTTTAGCAAAAAAAAAAGATAATAAAATCCAATAGGCAACTGCATTAGCTAGAAATGTCAAGAAAACGGTAAATAAATTATAAAACTTCCTTCCAATCAAAAAAATCATAAAAGTAAGAGCAACTGAGTACATGAGCTATTACATATTTCAAGCATCCATAACTCCTGCTAGTATACTAGCACTTATGAATCCACCCAAAATTCAAATATCAAAATCTCCTCCACAAATTTGGAATTTAACGGCTAATCTTCTCATACTTACCTCCGACCACTTGTACACAAATGCAATAAATAAACGTTAACAACGTCAAATAAAAAACTGAAAGACACCTTAACAATAAATACCATCACAACAATGCTCCACATTATTAGCATTTTTCAAAGAAAAAACATTTGATTTTATTAAACCACAACTATAAAAACTTAAAATGCCTATTCAAACACTGCAATCCTAAAATGTTACAATGTAATAGAAAAACTTTACATATATTTTTATTAAATTGTATCTTAAAGGAAACCCAAGCTCAAAACTATGCTCAAAAACTACAACCTAGAACACTAATACAACCATAATTTATGTTTTCCTATAATGAACCATTATAAAAGTGAGATTGATGTTTCCCCTCTGATCATATACAATCAAAGTGGGTATGTTACCAACTATTGAACAAACCTCAAATAATATCCAACACTAAATCCTCCCTTAGGTTCTAAAGAAACCATATGTGCCCTACTTTAAAACCCCTTTTTACCTGAGAAAACACATTGATTTCCTAAAACTCTTAATACTATTATCAAATTCTTAAAACTTTACCCTTAAAACCTTGTATTATTCACCAATTATTTGGTAGATACTTCCACCAATACAATGGTTGAGAGTCTATTTAAACTGTGACTCATTTTATAGCTGAGTATGATGTGTAACGTTGTTTGTCCCTCATCAAAGTTGAAATTTGGTTCATACTGGTCAAAATAAAAAATCTAAAGGAAAAATAAAAATTAAATAACCATACATCGTAAAAAAAATGAAATCTGTATTTAAAATAGATCTACGATGGTTACAAATTTAAAACCCTAATAATAAACATATATGACCATTTCCATCAATTATTTTATCAATGATGGTGAGTCATGTTTTATTACAATCATGTCAATAAAAAGGTGAGTGATGAACTATTACAATAATGTCAATAAAAAGTTTATGCATAGTAATTTTGCACAGTCATGTAGTGAAGGCTAAAGGAGGATATAGTAATGAAAACCATAAAATTTTAATCAAAGTAACTACCCTTACCATTGAAAAATTTGTACATTAAACTTTTAAATATCACAAAATCAAGGTAGTTGCCTTTATCATTGAACAATTTATACATTAAACCCTTACATATCACAAATTAAACACATAAAAAGAATGTATGGTAACCACTCAAACAATCCATGGTTTTATGAAAGTAGATGAACATAAGATATATCATTTCAAGATAGCTTAGGATCATGTAAATATTTTAGGATCTCTTATCACAAATTATTTATTTCGAACATTTTAAATAATAACTAGCATATTATTTAACTGTCATTGTTGAGCCGAAAATTCAGTGATGTGTATCTGTGTCAGTTGGTCATTAAAGTTGAAATTAAAAATAAAAAATAAAAAAATTAAATAACTATACAAAATATTTAAATAATATGAGTTTATAAAAAATAATTTCATATGAAGAAATTGAATCCCTCTATAATGATGTTACCTCTATAATCAGGTTAGATCCATATTTAAGATGAATCTATATTAGTAATCTATACCCACACAATAGTGAGACAATTCCTGTCTTTTTGGCACTCCCACTAATCAATGCTAGATCACTCAATATGATATCATCGGATCAAAAATGATAATCAACCCTATAACAAAAACTTGATCTTAGCCAAGTCGCACTGTCAAATTGAAACATCTCCTTCGAATGTTATGTTTAATCTCGTTTGCTTTGACATCACCCACAAAATCCCAATTATTTTCACCTCAACAACAACTTCGTTAAAGCTGTACAGAAGGATGAAGGAATGCTCTACAAAATATACTTTAACACAACAATCAAAGTGTGACTTCTTCTTGGTTTTTCGCTGACGAACACATTCACGCCTACAAAACTCTCGGTGGAAATGATCAAATATGGTGCCCTTTTCACAATGGACAATGGTTTTTGGGCATCCCAAACATTCCCTAAGAATCATTGCCATTCATTTTGCAAACCCATCCTCTGTTTCCCATATAATATTACAATTCAATGCAATTGAAAAGGTGGCAGAGATTTTATTCTTCTGCAAACATTGGAAATGCAATTGTAAGATAATATACCGAAATGCGAAGAGAGTCGTTCCCGCAAATTCCACGAGAGTGATTTCAACAAGAGTGATTTCATTGTTGAGATATGAAGCATAATTGTCCACTCTAAACACAAGGTTCATGTTCCAATGGAAAACAGTGAAACCATTGCCGCTGAAAACAAGAGATTTCCTCCACACTACTAGTCATGTGGAGAGCATCTTGGATGGCTTGTCGTGGATCAGAGTCCTAATTTGAAAATTAGAACTACTTTTCCAACAATTTATAGAGGAGCGAATGCGTCCGCCACCGTCTACGACCAGATTAATATTGGATTAGTTTCGGCTTTCTAACAGATAGAACAAATCAGCGTTCTAGTGAATAGAACAAGATTAATATTGGATTAGTTTCGGCTTTCTAACAGATGGAACAAATCAGCGTCCTAGTGAATGGAACAAATCAATTTTCTAGTGAATAAAACAAATGGAACAACAATTTCAATTCGCTGTTGAGTGAATGAAATTAAATGAATTTCGGAGGAAAGAAAGGCAAATGGAATTTGATGGAGCGGTGGATGACTTAAGTTTTGGATTGAAATGATGCGGCACGGGGCCCACGTGCACGTCATCCGACCCTTCTCTCAGTTCGGTTCCCACCGCCATCAACGTCGTGACCACAACGCAGTCCCTCTAAAGGGTATGAGACAATCACCAAGGTCATCCCCGTGCCACTCCCGGCATGGAGCTCGTGACCTCCCCTTTCACCCCTCTACACTTTCACGGGTATTTCTTGTTATGCAAGATAAAATTTGATGGAAAGAAAGGCCAATGGAATTTGATGGAGCGGTGGATGACGTAAGTTTTGGATTGAAATGATGCGGCACGGGGCCCACGTGCACGTCATCCGACCCTTCTCTCAGTTCGGTTCCCGCCGCCATCAACGTCGTGACCACAACGCAGTCCCTCTAAAGGGTATGAGACAATCACCAAGGTCATCCCCGTGCCACTCCCGGCATGGAGCTCGTGACCTCCCCTTTCACCTCTCTACACTTTTACACTTTCACAGGGTATTTCTTGTTATGCAAGATAAAATTTAACATTATTCCATGTTATGAACGTCAAGCCCCACACCGAGATGAGGTAACGAGAGAAATGTGGTTAACCATGACATGGAACCTTTGGGGAGCGATCATTCAAACAATCATAGGAATAGTTTAGAAATTTGAAAACAATGAGCTATTAGCGCAATATTTTCTTTTATTGGAGAGGGCACTCGTGTTTCATTTCGCACTCTTGCCCCTTTTCCCTGGTTTCCACTCGATGTCTTGTCATTTGAGTGGGAAGTGTCATGCTAGAGAATCTTTTTTTTAAATCTATCGTAAGCCGGGGTTAAATTTGACGGGTGTCTTTACTCTCAGAGAATATTTTTATGACGGTTTTACTTTTAAATTGCTCATCACATGACTTGTAATATTTATTTGTACAAGTTTTATTTAATTTTTACAAATTGTATTTATAATTGTTACAAAATTTCCATGCTATGTTGTGCCAATCAACTCAAGTGTCATTGCTACACTTTCATTTGAGACTTGATAATATTTCTGTGATTTTTACAGATAGTTAAAATGTTCAGCGTTTTTTCTTTCAGATGAAAAAAGTGAGAAAATAAATGGAAAATGGAAAATATGTATCTACAGCCCTGTTTGGGTTTTGAGATGGTACTGTAGAGGCTAAAGCCCTTGTGGCAAAGACATGGTACTGGGTAGTCCTAAATGTAAATGGTTGACGACTTATAATTATGGAAATAGTGAAATATATGGCCATTTTTACCCTTTTTATTGTAATCGATTGTATCTTTTTTTGGCTTTCCATGGATCATAAATTACGGCAAATTAGTTGCCATTCTGCAACTACCATGTCATTTTAATCTGGGCTATAGATTATTGTTGTAGGTTTCTAATTAAAATTAATTTTAGAAAATTGTATTTCTAAATTGGGTTTAAGAAAGTTATATTTCAGAATTGCATTCTTGGTTGTTTTAAGTGGCGAAGAAGTTTATTTTTGGGTGATGATTGTGTAATTCTTAATATATGAATTGGAAAAACCCATTATTTACCAAAATAAAATGTACAAAAAAACTCTCTTTGAATAGAAAGCCAAGCAGACAAGTTATTTTTTCTTAATTTTTCCTACTCATCGATAAGAACTTGAATTTTATAAATTGATTTTTACTTCTAGTCAATAGTCTTTCATTTGTTACAATTGTAAATAATTTTTTTAATAATCCATGTGAATAGAGAAAAAGTTTGGCAAGAACAAGCACAAGAAGATTCTGCTCATATATTAAAGTCATGTTTGATCAAGAATGTAAATATATTCAATGGAGTTACTAATTCAAAATTTTCAGAGAAAAAATCAAAAGAATTTTCGAACAAAAACACCAAAGAATCGTGCGCAGAAACCACTTACCTGTGGTGCGAAATCTACCAGCAAGAAGCTTAAGGACAACCGAACAGATTCTTGTTCTCAAATTGTGCGAGTGGTCTGCAATCTTTTCTCAAACCATGGCTAAAATTGCTAGAATTTGGAACTTGAACTGGAGGACAACCAAACAATTCCTGTTCTCAAACTATGTGAGTGGTCTGCAATATTTTCCCAAACTGTGATTGCTAAAATGGCTAGAATTTGGAACTTGAACTGGAGCTTGGAGGCTGTGAACATAACTGGTAGGGCAGTAGCTACTAGCCGGGACCTGGTGATGTGGCCAGCCCACGTGGTCCCACGCCAGCACAATCCTTCGCGGTCCTTCGCTGATATTCGGATATGAATATGGTTTGATTGCAATTGATGCGATAGGTGATTATTAATCAACCCACGGTACTTACCTTGTCCTTGCTGCGACACCTGTCCTCCTCGAAGCTGCCAAACCCTAATCTCACTTACTCCCTTTTCACTTTGTCAATTCGCGCTCATTTGGTCATTTTCACCTCGTCGTTTTGCTGCTCTGTGGTCTTGCTCTGATGCTCGGCTCCGCCTCTGGTTGTTCTACGCCTGTGGTGATACACTGTTGAATTTCTGAAGGTTTAATGGATAAACAATGTGGTTGATCACTGTCTTCTTGTCCGTGTATTCGGTTCAGGCTTTACTGGTGAGTTATGGTTCTTTTAGTTAGCATTCGGCTTGTTTTTTGTGACTATGCTCAGTCGGCTGGTTCTACTTTTGTATTTACTGTCTGTCCTGGTCATTTGCGTTATAATTTTGTGGTGAATGCTGGTGTTGAGGGTTTCTGGTTTGCCCAGTTGACAATGTGCAGTTCGTTGGTCTGCAACCTGGTCTTTCTCCGGCGCTCGGCTATGTGCTCAGGTAATCACTTGTTCCCTGCTATAGTTCATTGTCTTCTATTCGAGCTGTGGCTAACAATACTCGGCCCCTCCGTGGTCAGGGTTTCACTTCGTTTCGGTGAGTTGTGGACTCGGTTCACTTTCAGGTATGGCTCTCCTCTTTAGCCATACACGGCTTCGCTTCTTGCTAATTCGTTTCTAGCTTCACGGCATCGTTTCTGGTTCGAGGGTTTTGTTTTGGTGACAAACCCTAACTTAACTCTTCTGTGATGGTTTCAGGTGACCGGTTTCGTGGCTCTCGCGAAGGTTTCGGTCGATATTTCTCGAGTAGCTCTGTTCTTATCTTAGTTGATTTCGTGGCTCTTTGTTTTTGCTGTGTCTACTTGTGTCTATAGTCTGTATGTCGGATACTTCTGTGGCTCTCTGTCCTTGCTATAGTTACTTGCGTCTGTATGATGAATAGCTGTTACGTCTAGTGTTTTGGGTTGTTCCAACCCGTAGCCATAGTTTGGAGGGTTGTTGTAGGTTCTGTTAGTTGGTGGTTCGGTTCAACGAACCCTCGTCGCACAGTTCATTCATGTAATTTAAATTCTACATGCCTGCAATGTATTATACAGGGATATGTAATCTATGTTTAAATTTGATGTTGTTGCTTACCCGGTCTCGACTGTGGGTCGTTGTGTTTTTTGACACTGTTCATTACTTCTCGCATGTTGCTCACTCTCGGCCTCGGCTTATCTTTAGACTTGTGGTATTGTGAATATCGGTCGCTGTATTTGCCTGCAACGAATTGATTATGCAATAATATACATGGAAACTTTTTGTGAGTCTCTGTCACTGTGTTTGCCTGCAACGCATTAATTGTACAGAAATGTATATATGAATTTCTAATAGAGAGGACTTATATATTTCCGTCGTATGTCTATTTGTGCACAGAATTTAGATGAAGGAAGTTTGATATATATTTCTCTAATTTTCTTTCAAATTGCTTAGCTGCTGAACCCCTCTAGGTTATGTTGTCTGTCCTTTTATACAATAGTTACAGGCAGTTAGATAACTGCAGATAGTTATTCTTTACAGTTTGTCAGATAGTTATTCCATTACAGTTTGCCTGGCAGTTACTATAAACTTACTTTACCTGTCTATTCGTTTGTTTACTTTGTCTCCTTGGTTCCACAAGGGTTTGATGTTTACATTACTTATTGATATTAATCTAATTCTAACAACTATAATTAAGACCTGTTGCTACAGTAAAGTAAAATAAATAAAAATTAACTAACAGAATCTAATGCTGTAGTTGACTTTGGAAGAAATTGAATAAAAATGTAAGAACTCTGACAGACTTGCTGTCCATTTGTCGAACTGTTCATCTTTCCCAATCTTCTTCAGAAACTTTGTCCGCCCTTCCTCGGTCTTCACCCTGTCGACCAGATGCTCCTGCATCAGGCTGCCGGGGTAAAAGAGAGATCTCATGGCTCCGTTCCATGAGTTCCTCCACCGAGTAGCCCGCCTTCCGAATCTGTGTCTCGTCGAGCCAGGAGCTGTCCTCCATTGGAAGGTCCTTCCACTTGACGAGATAACGCAGATACTCCTTCCTGCGCATCTTCTTGGCTACCTGTGTGCTGATAATTCCTTCGATTTCATGGGTCTTGACCGACGGCAACTGTTTCTTCCAAAGACTTCTCTCGAACTGGGTGTCCCGTTGTGACTGTACCATTCTTTCGTCTTCCGCCTGGGCATGATATGGGAACAGGTCTGCCACGTTGAATAAGGGTGATATACCTATATCAGGTGGCAGCTGAATTTCATATGCATTCGCTGAAAACTTGCGAAGAATTTTGCATGGGCTGATTTTTTTAAACTTCAGTTTGTTATACGTGCCCTTAGGAAACCGTTCCCGCCGCAAATGCGCAAGGACTTTGTCTCCAATCTCAAAATGTACCTCACACCGTTTTATGTCTGCATGCTGCTTATATTTCTACGCGCTGTCCTGTAATCTCAATTTAACTTTCTCGTGCAGTTCACTCATTGCTTCGGAAAAATCTTCCCCGTCTGCACTCCTCCTTTCTAGCTGTCCTAAATCGCGTAATTCATGTACTCCCCGCGGTTGCATACCATATAGGATTTGGAATGGGCTAAGACCAGTGCTCCGATTAGGCGAATCGTTATAAGCGAATTCTGCCTGGGCAAGAGCTCGATCCCACAATCGCGAGTTTTCCCCTGTCAAGCTTCGCAACAAGTTGCCCAAACTCCTGTTCACTACCTCTGTCTGTCCATCAGTCTGCGGGTGATACACAGAACTGAAATTTAACTGTGTGCCCAGCTTTTTCCACAGGGTGCGCCAAAAATGCCCTGTAAATTTTACATTCCTGTCTGAAACTATAGTTTTTGGTAAGCCATGTAATCGAACTACTTCTGTGAAGAAGAGATGTGCCACGTTTGTGGCGTCGCTAGTCTTCTGGCACGGAATGAAATGAGCCATCTTTGAAAGTCTATCCACCACCACCATCACTGAATCATATCCCCGCTGCGTTCTAGGCAATCCTAGGACAAAGTCAATGCTGACTGAATCCCACGGCCTGCTTGGAACTGGTAGGGGCGTGTATAATCCAGTATTCTGGCTGTGCCCTTTCGCCAGTTGGCAGATTTTACACCTAGTTACATACCTCTGTACGTCCCGACTCATTTTCGGCCAGTAATAAAAATGTCCTAGCTGTTCCAACGTTTTATCAATGCCAAAATGTCCTGCTAAACCTCCACTATGTTTCTCTTTTACTAGATTTTCCCTCATCGAACAATCCGGAATACATAGCTGTCCACCCCGAAATAACAATCCTTCCTGTAAATTAAAATCTAGCCATGGGCTTGTATTCCTTAAGACAGGATTTTGGCATGCCTCAAAGGCTTCCTTGAAATCCGCGTCCATCTGGTACAAATCCTTCAAATACTCAAATCCCATCACCTGTATGCCACTCTCCTATAAAAGCAAGGCTCTTCTGCTTAAAGCATCCGCCACTTTGTTGGCTTGCCCACTTATGTGATTCAACACGAAAGTAAAACTTTGCAAGTACTCCACCCAATTGGCGTGCTTATGGTTCAATTTGTGCTGCTGTGTTATGTAATGTAACGCAGAATTATCAGAGAACAAAACAAACTCATTACCTAGTAAGTAGTGCCTCCAATGCTTCAAGGCTTGAACCACTGCATAGAATTCTTTGTCGTATGACGAATACTTCTGCCGACTTTCATTTAGTTTCTCACTAAAGCACGCCACTGGTCTATCCTCTTGACTGAGTACAGCGCCAATAGCTGTCCCACTTGCATCACACCGAACCTGAAAAGGTTTACTAAAATCGGGCAGCCTCAAGATTGGCCTCTCCGTTATTTTCCGCTTCAGAAGTTGGAAACTGTCTTCTGCTGCCTTAGTCCAGCAAAAAGGTTGGCTGGCCTTTTTGATGGTCTCTAGCATTGGCGTGCAGATTTCACTAAAATTCTTAATGAACTTTCTATAAAAACTTGCTAAATCGTGAAATCTACGTACCTCGAATAAGCTCTTTGGTGACGTCCAACTCATGATCGCTGTAATCTTCTCTGGGTCCGTTTTTAACTCATTCTCCGCCACTACGAATCCCAGATAAATTAACTCCTTCTGTAGGAAAGTGCATTTCTTCAAATTTATCAGCAGTTTGTTCTGCTACAGCTTCTCGAATACTCTTCGAATATGTTGAAGGTGCTCTCTTTTCGTCCTGCTAAAAATTAAAATATCATCTAGATAGATTATCACGAATTTTCCAATAAATTCCTTTAACATTTCGTTCATCAGTCTCATAAAGGTACTTGGAGCGTTACTCAACCCAAATGGCATAACCAGCCATTCGTACAGTCCTTCGTTGGTCTTGAAGGTTGTTTTCCATTCGTCTCCTTCTCTAATTCTGATCTGATGATACCCACTTTTCAGATCAATTTTTGTAAAATATGCTGCCCCACTAAGGCAGTCCATCATGTCATCCATCCTAGGCAAGGGAAACCTGTATCAGATGGTGATCTTGTTTATAGCCCGCGAATTTGTACACATTCGCCACTCTCCACCCTTCTTGGGCGCAAGGACTGTAGGTATTGCACAGGGGCTTAAACTCTCTCTGATCAATCCCTTATCTAATAACTCCTGAACTTGTTTGCGTACTTCTTCATTGTCCTTTGGACTCATTCTGTACGCTGCCTTGTTCGGTAAGCTTGTTCCTGGTATAAAATCAATGTGATGGCTGATGCTCCTTTTAGGAGGCAACTTATCAGGCAACTCATCAGCCGCAATGTCTTGAAATTCTTCTAACAGCTCTTGTATTTCCTTAGGCAATTCTGATTTCTCTAGGTTCAGTAATACTAGCTTCATCCTCCTTACAACTGCAAAATTAATTTCAGTTTCATCAATCTGCTTTATGAACTGTTTTCCTCCCATTAATAACGCCTTTGTTCCACTTGATTCTACTGAATCTTCCTCTTTGATGGGTACGAGTTTGTGTTTGACCCCATCCTTCGTAAACTTATAACAATTAGTTTTCCCATCGTGTGTCACCTTCCTGTCATACTGCCATGGTCTTCCGAGCAGTATGTGGCACACGTCCATGGGCATAATATTGCAGACCACTGTATCGTGGTACTTGCCAATGCGAAACTCTACCTCACATTGTTCGTCAACCAACAACTGGTGGCCTTTCTGTAGCCATGACACCTTGTAAGGTGTGGGGTGCTTCATCCGCTTCAACCCCAGTTTTTTCACCATCTCAGTGGCAACCAAGTTATCCATACTCCCGCTGTCTATTATCACCTTGCAGCATTTCCCATGCGATTTACAGATTGTCCGAAACAGTGACTTCCGCTGTGTTGGTTCAACCACTTCCTTGGTTGGCTTTAACAACACTTTATTCAAAAGCAATGCTTCACCCGTTTCTGCCATATCTTCCACTTCCCGTGGTTGCGCTTCAGCTTCTTCAGGCTAAATCATAAATGTTCCTCTCTGAACTGTCTGCTCAACTTCTGGATATTCAAAGGATCGATGTCCCCATTTTTGACACCTGTAGCACTGGAAACTAGTCCCCCTTCCGCGGCCATTCCCTCGTCCTCGCTGATATGACCGACCTCCTCTGGTGCTGTCTCCTTTGTCTGTTGTCCCTGAAGTTTTTGAGCTGCTGCCTTCTTCACTTTTCGCAGCACTCTTTCCTCTTCCGTAGGACTGTCCTCGTCCTCTACCATTCCCTCTCCCTCTCCTGTTATTCTGCTTCCTATTAATTTTCTCCTCAGCCTTCACAGCACTCTGAAAGGCTTCTTCAATACTTCGGGGAGAAAGAATGTTAATTTCATCCAGGATCTCCATCCTCAAGCCATTGACATACCTCGCTGTCTTTTCTGGAGTCTCATCCGTATAACCAGCACATAGATTTACCCGGTAGAACTCTTCCGTGTACTCTTTGACAGTCATACCCTTCTGTCTCAAATTCTGTACTCGCCGACATAGTTCAACCTGGTAATCTTTCGACAGAAATCTGCCCTTCAGTTTCGCTACCATCCTTGACCATTTTCGTATGGGTAATTTGTTCAGTCTTTTTCTGTCTGCTTGGACATTATCCCACCACAAGAGGGCATGTCCCTTCAACTTAGTAGCAGCGAACTTGACTCTCTTATCCTCCTTAACTTCCTCATTCTCGAAATATTTATCTAGTTCGCTTATCCAATCTAATAGGATATCAGCAGACAGACTGCCATCGCAATTTGAAATCTCTATTTTTGGTTTGCTGCTGGCCAATAAAATTGAACGCAACAGTCTCAATTCTGGAGCTTCTTCATCAGACCCGTCTGTAGCAGCTACCGCTTCTTCCTCACTGTCATCTCCCAGTTCCGGGTCTCTTCGTCTACCCGCTTCTACTGCTTCCAAGCGAGCTGTAAGAACTCTAATCTGTTCTCTTAATCCTTCATCTGCTCCCCTACGTGCACCTCTTCCACGTCATCGTCTTGGCGCTTGCCCTTCTGCCATCTTCCTCTAAATAATAATAATAAAAAAAACTGCTCTGATACCAATTGATGTGGCCAGCCCACGTGGTCCCACGCCAGCACAATCCTTCGCGGTCCTTCGCTGATATTCGGATATGAATATGGTTTGATTGCAATTGATGCGGTAGGTGATTATTAATCAACCCACGGTACTTACCTTGTCCTTGTTGCGACACCTGTCCTCCTCGAAGCTGCCAAACCCTAATCTCACTTACTCCCTTTTCACTTTGTCAATTCGCGCTCATTCGGTCATTTTCACCTCGTCGTTTTGCTGCTTTGTGGTCTTGCTCTAATGCTCGGCTCCGCCTCTGGTTGTTCTACGCCTGTGGTGATACACTGTTGAATTTCTGAAGGTTTAATGGATAAACGATGTGGTTGATCACTGTCTTCTTGTATGTGTATTCGGTTCAGGCTTTACTGGTGAGTTATGGTTCTTCTACTTAGCATTAGGCTTGTTTTTCGTGACTATGCTCAGTCGACTGGTTCTACTTCCGTATTTACTGTCTGTCCTGGTCATTTGCGTTATAATTTTGTGGTGAATGTTGGTGTTGAGGGTTTCTGGTTTTCCCAGTTGACAATGTGCAGTTCGTTGGTCTGCAACCTGGTCTTTCTCCGGCGCTCGGCTCTGTGCTCAAGTAATCACTTGTTCCTTGCTATAGTTCATTGTCTTCTATTCGAGCTGTGGCTAACAATACTCGGCCCATCCGTGGTCAGGGTTTCACTTCGTTTTGGTGAGTTGTGGACTCGGTTCACTTTTAGGTATGGCTCTCCTCTTTAGCCATACACGGCTTCACTTCTTGCTAATTCGTTTCTAGCTTCACGACATCATTTCTGGTTCGAGGGTTTTGTTTTGGTGACAAACCCTAACTTAACTCTTCTGTGATGGTTTCAGGTGACCGGTTCCATGGCTCTCGCAAAGGTTTTGATCGATATTTCTCGGGTAGCTTTGTTCTTATCTTAGTTGATTTCGTGGCTCTTCGTTTTTGCTGTGTCTACTTGTGTCTATAGTCTGTATGTCGGATACTTCCGTGGCTCTCTGTCCTTGCTGTAGTTACTTGCGTCTGTATGATGAATCGCTGTTGCGTCTAGTGTTTTGGGTTGTTCCAACCCGTAGCCGTAGTTTGGAGGGTTGTTGTAGGTTCTGTTAGTCGGTGGTTCGGTTCAACGAACCCTCGTCGCACAGTTCATTCATGTAATTTAAATTCTACAAGACTGCAATGTATTATACAGGGATATGTAATCTATGTTTAAATTTGATGATGTTGCTTAAACTGGATGAAGTAATTCTAGAATTTTTTGATGAGGATTGGGTGTAGACGGTGGATTACATGCATATGCCCTTCAGATGTCATAAATGCCAAGAACACATGCACCTCTTTAGAGACTGTCCTTTAAATAAGATGGAGAGAAGTTTCAAAGCAACCTTAGGTAAAGAGACTGAAAGGTTTACCAAAGAGGGAGGCAAAGGAAAAAGAGGAAGAAAGAACCAAAAAAAAATCTATTAGGAAAAACAAGCTAGTCATAATAAGTTCAAGGTATTAGAAGAAGAAGAAGGGGAGGAGAAAGCGAAACAAGTTTTGAAGGACAATCAAGTAGAGAAGGAAACTGAGGACATCATGGAGGATAGATCCGACCAAAATCAAAAAAAGGAGGATCAACCCAGCATGATGGAACTTGATAGGGACCAAGAAATGACCTCAAATGAAGTAGGAACGGAGGAACATGAACTACAGGACATACTAGAAAGGGAACATCTAAATTTAGAAAAGTTCCTGGACGAGGTAACTACCAGAGGAGTTGACTCACTACCTGAAGAGGAATTTAATAGAGTACAACAACTCTTCCTCTAGAGAACTCAGGCAAAGGGTTCTAGAGTAAAAAGAAACCATGATAGTCAGGATAACAAAGGGGTCAAAACTATGGAGGCAACAGAGGGACAAGCTCCCAAGAACCCAAGAAGAAAAAGAGGAAGAAAAAGACAAAATGAGCTATTGATGGAATGTGGAAAACTCATGATAAAATCAGGGAAGATGAAAGACCTAACTAGTTACTCTTTTACAAATATTTCTTAATGAAGCTTACAACATGGAATATTAGGGGTCTAGGAAGTAAAAGGAAACAATGGAATCTCAACAATAGAATGAAGGAAGAAAAACCAGATTTGGTTTTCATCCAGGAAACAAAATTTTATGTAGATAAAATAAGAAAGATACATAGCAAGTGGCTTATTAAGTATGAATATCTAGAGGTTAAATCAGACAATGCAGCAGGAGGAATTCTTACAATGTGGAACCCTCAAAAACTTGGAATCCTAGATGTTGAAGCATCCATAAACTACCTTTCAGTGGTCATCCAACCTTTAGGGGACAAGGAAGTTTATCTGATCACGAATGTCTATAGTCCTCAAAAGCTTGAAGATAAATTCAAGCTTCGAACATCACTGGAGGAGCTAAGAGAAGACATATTGGTATCCCATGGATTCTGGGAGAGGATTTTTATATGATCAAATATCTTTTAGAAAAAAGGAGGTGCTAGATCTCTAGGTAGAGATTCCATAGCTTTTCAGAACTTCATTACCAACATGAAGCTAGTAGATACAAAAACCTCCAATGGAATCTTCACCTGGAATAATAAAAGGGGAGGGGTTGCTCAGGTGGCCTCTAAACTTGATAGATTCATTATCTCTAAGGACCTTATCCTCTTAGGCCTTGACTTTCCAGCTATGATTCTCCCTTTTGGAGGCTCAGACCACTAGCCCATTCAATTAGAAGCATCCTTTATAAGAACGCCAAGAAATAGACCTTTTAGATTTGAAAATATTTGGCTGACCCACCCGAACTTCAACAACAATATAGAAAAATGGTGGACAAAATATTTGAAGGTTCAGGGTACTAAAATGTTCATTCTGCAACGGAGGCTGAAACACATCAAACTCTGGCTTAAAGATTGGAACAACAATGAGTTTGGAAATATCTTCGAAGTAAAAAAAATAGTTGAAGGAAAGCTTTAGGAAATTAACGAGGAGCTCATCACAAAGGGATTCACTGAGGAGGGTAAGAAGCAAGATGATTCACTTCATTAGGAATGGAAAGGCTTATGTAAGCAAGAGGAAATATTCTCGAAATAGAAATCTAGAGTTCAATGGTTAAAGGAAGGAGACAAGAATAGAAGGTTTTTTCACAAATCCACAATGGATCACTGATCTCATTACAAGATTCTAAAACAAAAGGATACACAAGGAAAACAACTCAATTCCCACAAAGAAATTGAATCTGCTCTGGTTTAACATTTCCAAGGCATAATAGAGGAGCCCCCATAGATAGATCACATCTTATAAATGAATCCACTAAACACATTCCTAGGCTTGTAACAATAGAAGATAATATTAATCTTAACAAGCCAGTGAGTGAAGAGGAGGTCAATGAAGTCATCAAAGAAATGAAAAATGGGAAATCTCCCAGCCTGGATGGTTTTAATGTTGACTTCTTCAAAGCATGCTGGAACATAGTCAAGCAAGACATTTTGGAGGTAGTAGAGGACTCAAGGATAAACAAAATTGTTTTGAAAGCGCTCAACACCTCTTTCATAGCATTGATCCTAAAGCAAGAAAATGCTATGACACCAGATAGATTCAGACCCATAACATTATGTAATGTGGTATACAAAATCATTTCCAAAATAATTGCAAATAGGCTCAAGCCCCTTCTTCCAACTCTAGTGTCTGAGGAGCAAACGGGATATGTGGAAGGTAGACAAACTCTAAATAATATCATTCAAGCTCATGAAGTGATCCACTCTTTGAAGACTAATAAGCAGCCATGCATGATAATACAACTTGATCTTGAAAAGGCTTATGAAAAGCTTAGTTGGGCTTACATCAAGGAAGTTTAAAGGCATATGGCTTTGACCATAACTGGATAAGATGGGTAATGGCCCTCGTCTCCACCTCAAGCTTCTCAATTCTACTGAATGTCTCACCATCCAAAACCTTCAAGCCTACAAGAGGTCTTAGATAAGGAGATCCGATCTCACCCTTCCTCTTTATTCTGATGATGGAAGGGCTGGGAAATGAAATCAAAGTGGCCAGAATAGAAGGAAAAATTCAGGGGCTAAAACTCACCATGAATGGGGATGCTTTGACTCATCAACAATTTGTGGATGACACCATGCTGCAGGGCACTCCTACGGTCAAGTAAGCTCTTGCCTTCAAACAAATTCTGAAAGACTTTGCTTTAGCTGCAGGTATTGAAGTAAGCCTTACCAAATCAAAGATTTCCTTTTTTAATATTGATAATGCTATACATAGAAACCTCACCAGAATTCTAGGTTTTCAAAGAGAATTATTACCCTCCAAGTATTTGGGATTTCCTCTAATAGACATACCTCTAAGCAAGATAGTTTGGGAGCCCGTTATTAATAAACTTTAGGACAAATTTCGAAAATGGACAAACAGGGCTTTGAATTTGGCAGGAAGACTAGTGCTTACAAAAATCATCCTATATATTGCTCTTATTTTCATGTTTTTAGCACTTCCAGCTCCTAAAGAAGTGATGCAACGCATTAGAAATATTCAAAGAGATTTTCTTTGGGGCAAAGGGGAAGAGAAAACGAAATGGGCTTTGGTAGCCTGGGAAAAGATTTGTAAACCTAGGACACATGAAGGTTTGGGACTAGACGACCCTGAAATCCTTAACAAAGTTATAGGGGCTAAACTTTGGTGGAGATGGCTAAAGGATTTAGATGCCCCTTGGGCCAAGGTTTGGAAATAGAAATATGCAAACAATTGGCAAGAAAAGGAGCTCATCAGAATGTCTGGAATAATCAAAGGCTCCCATATCTGGAACAAATCTTGGGAGAACAAAGCTATTGTTCAGAAACACAGTTTTGGGGAAATTAGAGATGGAAACCTTGCTTGGTTTTGGGAAGATATTGGCAACAAGAACCAAAACTGTTGAGAGAAGAGTTTGACAATCTTAAGAATGATATTGATGACAAAGGGTTACACGGGATTAATGACTTCTGGGAGCAGAATAGAAATGAAGGAAAATGGAGAGTATGGAAAAATATGTTGTACAGTGAGGACTCTCCATTGAAGGCCCCAGAAAAAGCTCTCACAACTCTCTTGGAATAGAGAAAGATTATGATTTCAACCTCTTCTGATCAACTAAGATGGGGCAAAAACAATGAAGGGAACTTCAACCTTAAAGAGGCCAAGGAATATCCCTTGGGACTGAATTTCCAAACCCTGATATGGTCTAGAAGGACCTATGGAAGAATCAAATTTGGATGAAAATCAAACTGTTCATGTGGATGGTGCAACAAAAAAAGATTTTAACCTGGGAAAACCTGAGGAAAAGAGGGGTAATTGGGTCATCAAGATGCCAGCTTTGCAAATTACAAGAAGAAACTATGGAACACCTTCTCAACCTATTCCCATTCACTTCTATCTTGTAGAATTGGGTAGATAAAATCTTCAAACAGTCTGACAGGGACATTGGTAGCATCAAAAGCACTTTGAGGAATTGGAGGAGTAATTTCTCTGCTAATGAGATTCTCAACAAAGATTGGGAACTAGTTCCTGTCTTTCTAATTTGGGATGTATGGAAAGAATGCAACAATAGAATCTTTAAGAACAGGAGTGGTTCTACTCAGAGAATTATGGATCAGATCTTAGGACAGATTAAAGAGACTGTTGGTAGCCTTATGAAAACCTCCCTTGAGAACCAACCTCATGAACAGGGTAGGTAGATTCTGATCCAATTGGACCTTCAAGGGCTCTTCCGCCAGGGTACAACCAAGAATGTTAGTCGTATATCAGCTGATAAGGATCTCTGGAAACACCCCCCCCCCTCCTGGATATATGAAGTGCAATATTAATGGGGCCTCAAAAGGAAACCCTGGCATTGCTGGATATGGAGGAGTAATAAGAGATGACCAGGGATTAATAAAAACCATCTTTCACAGTCATTTGGGTAAAGCCGCTAGCAATATGGCAGAGCTCATGGCCTTGGAGCAATGCCTAGAAACCTTAAAGGACTTAAACTTACATAATACCATAATTGAAGCTGATTCTGAACTGATCATCAACTTAGTCAAGAAAATATGCAATTGCTCATAGCCAGACAAAGTTTCAAAACACTGGAGATTACTTCAAGTTTATCATCTTATTCAATCCCACTTGCACAGCATGAAAACCCTTAGGTTCACTCATGTGCAAAGAACTGCCAACAAATTAGCGGATATTATGGCTAATGAGGGCATTCTTTGTGCCAAGAGCAATAAAATATATCAATGGCCAGAGACTCCTTAGGGCCGTTTAAGGGATGAGTGCCACAAACAGACATTAACAGATAGGGAGATCTGCCATAATAGAGGAAAACATCAGGATGAGGTATAAGTAGGGTGTTATGTATGTTCAGAAGATTTTTTAGTTAGAATGAGGAAACAATTGAGCAGAAGATCAAAAGTGAACACAAGGATTTACTTTGTTTATCAGAATTCTATAGTTGTCAGTTTAACATGTGGAAACTATCAACAGAACAAGTCGGAAGTTTAACAAGCGAGAATAACAAAACAAGGCTTCAAAGCCTTTTAAGGTTTAGGGCCGAGAATTTCACTAAAGAGTGGGTAGGTCAACATAATCGTGGAAATATAATTCATTTTGCGCAGCAAACTGCTCGGTGGTTAACCCTCCATGCCGACCCGAAATGTATCTCAAATTAGACTCTATAAGACTTCGGGTCCGAAAGCGCAGTTAAGTTCCGCGCTAGTTGGAGACGATTTTGGAGTCCGCTGGTATCTAGTGCATTTCAGGGGGATAAAGTGCTTGAAGGTTTTCAATCCATTCGGACCCGATATGGACTATAATGACGTTTTATTATTTTTTCAGGTCCATTTTTGGGTCATAGTGTGAGCATGTTGCTCACCAAATATTGTCCTGGTTCGTTAGATCTGCGGGGCATGATCGAATGGCCTTGTTTGGGCCCGAGGCTTGGTTTGTGGGCCAGAGGCTTGGTTTGTGAGCTCGTGGCTTGGTTTGTGGGCCCGAGGCTTGGGCTGTAGACCCGAAGCTTGGGTTGTAGGCTCGAAGCTTGGGCTTTGCTTTAGTTTGGGCATTTGTGAACCTTTTGTATATTATGTATCCTTAATTTGAATTGAAATAGAAGGACCTACACTTGCTTTAGCAAAAAAAAAAGATAATAAAATCCAGTAGGCAACTACATTAGCTAGAAATGTCAAGAAAACGGTAAATAAATTATAAAACTTCCTTCCAATCAAAGAAATCGTAAATGTAAAAGCAATTGAGTACATGAGCTATTACATATTTCAAGCATCCATAACTCCTGCTAGTATACCAGCACTTATGAATCCACCCAAAATTCAAATATCAAAATCTCCTCCACAACTTTGGAATTTAACGGCTAATCTTTTTATACTTACCTCCGACCACTTGTACACAAATGCAAATAAAAGTTAACAACGTCAAATAAAAAACTGAAAGACACATTAACAATAAATATCATCACAACAATGCTCCACATTATTAGCATTTTTCAAAGAAAAATCATTTGAATTTATTAAACTGCAACTATAAAAACTTAAAATGCCTATTCAGACACTGGAATCCTAAAATGCTACAATGTAATAGAAAAACTTTACATATATTTTTATTAAATCGTATCTTAAAGGAAACCCAAGCTCCAAACTATGCTCGAAAACTACAGCCTAGAACACTAACACAACCATAATTTATGTTTTCCCAGAATGAACCACTATAACCATGAATACTGCCATGGAAAGTGAGTTTGATGTTTCCCCTCTAATCATATACAATCAAAGTGGGTATGTTACCAACGAATGAACAAACCTCAAATAATATCCAACACTAAATCCTCCCTTAGGTTCTAAAGAAACCATATGTGCCCTACTTTAAAACCCCTTTTTACCTGAGAAAACACGTTGATTTCCTAAAACTCTTAAAACTTTACCCTTAAAACCTTGTATTATTCACCAATTATTTGGTAGATACTTCCACCAATACAAACTTGTCCCAAAAGACCAACAACACATTTTTAAAACTTTTTTGCTATATAAAATTGTTGAGAGTTTATTTACACTGTGACTCATTTTATAGCTGAGTATGATGTGTAACGTTGTTCGTCCCTCATCAAAGTTGAAATTTGGTTCATATTGGTCAAAATAAAAAATCTAAAAAAAATAAAAATTAAATAACCATACATCATAAAAAAATAAAAAAAATCTGTATTTAAAATAGATCTATGGTGGTTACAAATTTAAAACCCTAATAATAAACACATATGACCATTTCCATCAATTATTTTATCAATGATGGTGGGTCATGTTTTATTCAATAAAAAGGTGAGTGATGAACTATTACAATAATGCCAATAAAAAGTTTATGCATAGTAATTTTGCATAGTCATGTGGTGAAGGCTAAAGGAGGATATAGTAATGAAAACCATAAAATTTTAATCAAAGTAACTACCCTTATCATTGGAAAATTTGTACATTAAACTTTTAAATATCACAAAATCAAGGTAGTTGCCTTTATCATTGAATAATTTGTACATTAAACCCTTACATATCACAAAATAAACACATAAAAAGAATGTATGGTAACCACTCAAACAATCCATGGTTTTATGAAAGTAGATGAACATAAGATATATCATTTCAAGATAGCTTACGATAATGTAAATATTTTAGGATCTCTTATCACAAATTATTTATCTCGAACATTTTAAATAATAACTAGCATGTTATTGAACTGTCATTGTTGAGCCGAGAATTCAATGATGTGTCTCTGTGTCAGTTAGTCATTAAAGTTAAAATTAAAAATAAAAAATTAAATAACTATACAAAATATTTAAATAATATGAGTTTATAAAAAAAATTGCATATAAAGAAATTGAATCCCTCTATAATCATGTTAGATCCATATTTAAGATGAATCTATATTAGTAATCTATACCCACACAATAGTGGGACAATCCCTGTCTTTTTGGCACTCCCACTAATCAATGCTAGATCACTCAATATGATATCCTCCGATCAAAAATGATAGTCAACCCCATAACACAAACTTGATCTTAGCCAAGTCCCACTGTCAAATTGAAACATCTCCTTCGAATGTTATGTTTAATCTCGTTTGCTTTGACATCACCCACAAATCCCAATTATTTTCACCTCAACGACAACTTCGTTAAAGCTGTAAAGAAGGATGAAGGAATGCTCGACAAAATATCCTTTAACACAACAATCAAAGTGTGACTTCTTCTTGCTTTTGGCTGACGAACACATTCACGCATACAAAACTCTGGGTGGAAATGATCAAATATGGTTTTCTTTTCACAATGGACAATGGTTTTTGGGCATCCCAAACATTCCCTAAGAATCATTGCCATTCATTTTGCAAACCCATCCTTGTTTCCCATATAATATTACAATTCAATGCAATCGTAAAGGTGGCAGAGATTTTATTCTTCTGCAAACATTGGAAATGCAATTGTAAGATAATATACCGAAATGCGAAGAGAGTCGTTCCCGCAAATTCCACGAGAGTGATTTCATTGTTGAGATATGAAGCATAATTGTCCACTCTAAACACAAGGTTCATGTTCCAATGGAAAACAGTGAAACCATTGCCGCTGAAAACAAGAGATTTCCTCCACACTACTAGTAATGTGGAGAGCATCTTGATGGCTTGTCGTGGATCAGAGTCCTAATTTGAAAATTAGGACTACTTTTCCAACAATATATAGACGAGCGAATGCGTCCGCCACCGTCTACGACCAGATTAATATTGGATTAGTTTCGGCTTTCTAACGGATGGAACAAATCAGCGTTCTAGTGAATGGAACAAATCAATTTTCTAGTGAATAAAACAAATGGAACAACAATTTCAATTCGTTGTCGAGTGAATGAAACGAAATGAATTTCGGAGGAAAGAAAGGCCAATGGAATTTGATGGAGCGGTGGATGACGTAAGTTTTGGATTGAAATGATGCGGCACGGGCCCACGTGCACGTCATCCGACCCTTCTCTCAGTTCGGTTCCCGCCGCCATCAACGTCGTGACCACAACGCAGTCCCTCCAAAGGGTATGAGACAATCACCAAGGTCATCCCCGTGCCACTCCCGGCATGGAGCTCGTGACCTCCCCTTTCACCTCTCTACACTTTCACAGGGTATTTCTTGTTATGCAAGATAAAATTTAACATTATTCCATGTTATGAACGTCAAGCCCCACACCGAGATGAGGTAACGAGAGAAATGTGGTTAACCATGACATGGAACCTTTGGGGAGCGATCATTCAAACAATCATAGGAATAGTTTAGAAATTTGAAAACAATGAGCTATTAGCGCAATATTTTCTTTTATTGGAGAGGGCACTCGTGTTTCATTTCGCACTCTTGCCCCTTTTTCCTGGATTCCACTCGATGTCTTGTCATTTGAGTGGGAACTGTCATGCTAGAGAATTTTCTTTTTAAATCTATCATAAGCTGGGGTTAAATTTGACGGGTGTGTCCTTACTCGTCAGCGAATATTTTTATGACGGTTGTACTTTTAAATTGCTCATCACATGACTTGTAATATTTATTTGTACAAATTTTATTTAATTTCTACAAATTGTATTTATAATTGTTACAAAATTTCCATGCTATGTTGTGCCAATCAACTCAAGTGTCATTGCTACACTTTCATTTGAGACTTGATAATATTTCTGTGATTTTTACAGATAGTTAAAATGTTCAGCGTTTTTTCTTTCAGATGAAAAAAGTGAGAAAATAAATGGAAAATGGAAAATATGTATCTACAACCCTATTTGGGTTTTGAGATGGTACTGTAGAGGCTAAAGCCCTTGTGGCAAAGACATGGTACTGGGTAGTCCTAAATGTAAATGGTTGACGACTTATAATTATGGAAATAGTGAAACACATGGCCATTTTTACCCTTTTTATTGTAATCGATTGTATCTCTTTCTGGCTTTCGATGGATCATAAATTACGGCAAATTAGTTGCCATTCTGCAACTACCATGTCATTTTAATATGGTGTATTGATTATTGTTGTAGGTTTCTAATTAAAATTAATTTCAAAATTGCGTTCTTGGTTGTTTTAAGTGGCAAAGAAGTTTATTTTTGGGTGATGAACGTGTAATTCCTAATATATGAATTGGAAAAACCCATTATTTACTAAAATAAAATGTACAAAAAAACTCTCTTTGAATAGAAAGCCAAGCAGACAAGTTATTTTTTCTTAATTTTTCCTACTCATCGATAAGAACCTGAATTTTATAAATTGATTTTTACTTCTAATCAATAGTCTTTCATTTGTTACAATTGTAAATAATTTTTTTAATAATCCATGTGAATAAGGAAAAGTTTGGCAAGAACAAGCACAAGAAGATTCTGCTCATATATTAAAATCATGTTTGATCAAAGAATGTAAATATATTCAATGGAGTTACTAATTCAAAATTTTCAGAGAAAAAATCAAAAGAATTTTCGAACAAAAACACCAAAGGATCATGCGCAGAAACCACTTACCTATGGTGCGAAATCTATCGGCAAGAAGCTTAAGGACAACCGAACAGATTCTTGTTCTCAAATTGTGCGAGTGGTCTTCAATCTTTTCTCAAACCATGGCTAAAATTGCTAGAATTTGGAACTTGAACTGGAGGACAACCAAACAAATTCCTGTTCTCAAACTGTGTGAGTGGTCTGCAATCTTTTCCCAAACTGTGATGGATAAAATGGCTAGAATTTGGAACTTGAACTGGAGTTTGGAGGCTGTGAACATAACTGGTAGGGCGGTAGCTACTAGCCGGGAGCCTGGGGTCAGGACTGTACAACTTGCAAATGATGCATATATAAGGAAATGAGAAACTCGAGCTATTAATGGTACATAATTTGCGACCTGCGCTCATGCCTTTGTTTTTGCAACCTCAAATTACTTCTTATTTTCTGTAGGGCTTCTTCGTAAGGTGCCACTTCTCTATAGGTGCCAATAGGTCCTCTCTGCAGAGCCTAAATTGGGTATTAAGGTAATTATATGAATTTGAATGCAATTATCATAGACCATGCTTTTAAATGATAAGAATTCTTGTGCTGAAGAAATGATTTGTATTTCTCTAAATCCTTTACTCTGCAACAAACTTGAAGAATTGGCCAATGATTTGGATTTCTCTGAATCCTTTACCCTAAAACAAACTTGAAGAATTAGCCATACAATTGACAATTCAAAACAACAAAAGTTAATTTCAATGATAACTAAGGATACATACTCAAATGGCCATTTCTTTGGTCGTTATTAAGGTTATCATTGTAACACGCATATAACTTGGAGTTTCCGAAGAAAAATTAGAGTGCAAACCATATTTCACGGCATATTTCACTAGGCAAAATTTCATGGGAAGAAGATCTATTTGGATTTCAAAGTTGTGAAGTAATAGATTTTTTTGGATTTGGAATCGTCTGTTGTACCAAACAAATATTTAAAATTAATTTTTATTCGCTGACAAGACCACTCCACATTACCACCCTCATCATCCATGCGGCATGCCATTAATAGCTCTAGTTTCTCTCGTTTCTTTGTACCAAGGGGGGATGATTCTCACCCGAGTACCGTGGTCCATCATACTGTCACTACAGTATGAATTATATATATATATATATTATATATATATATATTATATATATATATATATATATATATATATTAAAACTGGTCAATTTTCAATCCACCAGTCAATATGACATTTTCAAAAATTATTGGCCAGTCAACAATGACATGTAGATTTAGAAACCAATAGTATTAAAAAAGCAAAAAACAGGTATACAGTCGTCAAATTTAACCCTTGATCGTTAGTCAAGGTGCATCAACTGGGCCCACATGGATGGTAAATTTATCGCTTCAATATTTTTTTTTTTTTCATTATTAGAGGGTTGGAATCATTTTTTTTATGGTGGAATTGGATTTAACATCATCAAAAATTTATGAGGCAGATTCAGCACCATCAAAAAGCTCTGAGGCATCCAAAATCTTGAAGCTTGACAATTATAATTTAGATTCCAAAAAATGTTGTGAGGTTTTGTCAAAATCTTATTGGAATTTCTATTATTTTATGGGCAAATTTGTGACTTTGTTAGACTACTCTTATAAAAATATCCCTAATTGTTGATCAAACAACCTGCTCCACTAGTTTATATTGTAGACCACACCTCATAAAAATATGGATCCCTTATCATTGTATTGATCTATACTATTTTCCTCTGATTGAAATTTTTCTCTAGGTCTCATGCTATAGCTTTTGAGTGATAGTTTTGTAATACTTACTATCATTGTGAAATAAAAAAGTAATAGTTGTTGGCGAAGGTGCATGCCTTTTCTTCTTTTCTTAGATGGTTCATTGTACCAATTTAGTACTGGTTTATTTGATGAGTAAAGGTAAGGTAGGTTATAGAAATACATGTCATAGCATAAGAATGGAATGGCTCACTATATCAATCTGGTACTTACTGTGCTAAGGAGTCAAGGCAAGATAGTTTACAAATAGATATGTCATACCATGAGATTGGAATGGTTCAATGTACCACTTTGATACCTGCTACTCCAAGGAGTCAAGGCAAGGTAGGTAACATATAAACATGTCATAGCATGAAATTTTCTATGAGGATTCAAGGCAAGGTAGGTTACTAATAGCCATGTCATAGCATGAGATTCAAATGGTTCATTGTACCAATCTGGTACCTACTACTCCGAGGAATCAAGGCAAGGTAGATAATCAATATACATTTCATAGTGTGAGATTAAACCCTGGGTTGGGAGGAAGACAACAGACGATCTCCACCACATGACCTACACTCACTTACTGGCAAGGCTTAATTTTTATTAGAGAATCTAATGTCATTGAATTTATTTTTTTTTTTTTTAACTAAAATTAACCTTATTGAAAAAGATAAAAAAAAAAAAATATACTCTATTAAATTGTATAATTTTATGAATTAAAACTAATAATAATAATAATAATAATACATTTTAATTATTATAAATAATAATAATACATTTTAAGAATTATTAGGATTTTAGAAAATCAAATAAATAGCTTATGAATAAATATTTCACTTTATTCTAATATAATATAGAAAAGCATTATACAAACAAACATAAAAATCTATACCTCTTCAAAGTACCTGCGATAGCACAAAATCCATATGCCACTAAAAAAGAGAGAAAAATGGTACTTCAAATATAAAAAGTCGGTCTCTAAGATATGGAAAAAAAGAAAAGAAAAGAGATGTCGGGTATTTGCGTGGCTTCGATGCATATAAATGTTATTAAAAAATGGTGCTTCAAATATAAAAAATCGGTCTCTAAGCTAGGAAAAAAAATGTTGGGTATTTGCGTGGCTACAATGCATATAAATGTTATTAAAAAAGAGATATATTAAGAGTTTTAAAGGTTATTTGGCATTTGAAAAAGAAAAATCCAAAAAATAATTAGGTGTTTATATTGTATTAATGTTATTTAAAAATTTAAAATTAAAAAAAAAAAATACAAAGTAAGAGTATTCATTAAAAACGATTGATTAATGGTCAAAATAATATTAGAAAATTTGAGCGCGCGCCTCCTCTGCTCCTCGCCTGCTGCAGCTCGCCATAGCTCCTTGCGCCCTGCGCCCTTAAGTCTGCTCTGCCGCTCCAATGGAGGGCAGCGGGGACCCTGATCCTCCACCTACACCTCCGGAGGTGACAACCTTCCGCTCTATGATAGCTTCAGGTCCAAAGCGCCCCCCTTCAGTTTCACAGTAGAAGTTTGTTAAAAAGCTGGATTTGATTCCATCAGTAGCTTTGCCTAAAGAAGAAACTTGCAAAGCTGCATTGAACCTTGCGGAGAGAGGCCTTATAGGCCAGTTCACAGGCCTCTGGCCATCTCCCAAGTCAATGGAGGATTGGACCCAAAGGAACTGGAAGCCCCTAATCAAAGGAGGAGTTAAAAGCTATTTCGTAGGTAAGGGTTTCTTCGTGTTTGTCTTTGAAAACCCAGATGATAAAGGCTTGATCTTTAGAAATGGATCGTATTTCATGGGGCCTCAAGACCTTTACTTGAACAAATGGTCTTCGGATTTCGATCCCACCCAGGACATCCCTTCTGCTGTCGTGGTCTGGGTTAGGCTCCCTCATTTGCCTCTGCACTGCTGGAACCAAACATCTCTTCAGATCATAGGTAACGCCCTGGGAAAATATATAGATCAGGCAGCGAGAAAAGACCAGTATTCATGCGCTCGTATCTGCATAGAAATGGACCTAGAGGAGGGGTTACCGGAAGCCATCAAACTCACTGTAGCTGGGTGGACGCATGTCTAGGAGTTGGACTACAAACAATTACCCTTTAAATGCAGGCATTGCCATAGTCATGGTCACTTTGCAAAGAATTGTAAAAAGAGAGCAGAGGAGCAAGCAGATAAATAGAATGGGGAACAATGGACCCCTATCCAAAAGAACGCATCCACAAAAAAAAAGGAACTGGCAAAGGTTTCACGGATGGAGACCCTAGCAGCAGCAAAGCCAACCAGGAAACAGAAGTAAACCAAAAAGGGACAGAGAAGGCTGAGACTAATCAAGCTATCCCATCCCAGGAGAATGAAGAACATGTGGATATTCCTCCACTAAACAAGGAGGTAGGGGAAGCAATCCAGAGTGAGGCCAATCAGGGCAGCCCATCCAATCCCTCATATGCAGAGATAACAAGGAAAAAACCAGTCGAAAGCTCTGGCTCCTCAGAGGATGAAACCTGTGAGCGCCAAACGAAAAAAGCTGGAAGGAAATCCCGTAAAGAAAAAAGGGAGGAGGAGGCAGAAATACTCAAAACACAAGGAAGCCAAGCTACCATAGAAATGACTATTGGGCGAAACACCAGACCAAGGCCTTCCAAGGGAGGGCTCAATACCCCCTCAAGTAAATAATGAATCTCGTCTCTTGGAACTGTAGAGGCCTGGGGAACCCCTCTAAAATAGAAGCAGTTAAGGATCTTATGAAAGTGGAGCCCTCAGATATCCTCATGCTCCAAGAGACCAAAATAGAAGGACACGCCCTTCTAGAGATCAACAGCTCAAAGTGGAATAAAAGAGAAGGCAAAGCAGTCAGCTCAAGGAGTACTTCTGGTGGACTGGCAACACTCTGGAATGATGCCCTTTTTCAGCTGAAAAACTACAAGGAAACACAGCATTGGATCCAAACTGAATTGATGCACAAAACAAGTAAGCTGTCTATTTCCCTTTTTAATCTTTATGTCCCTGTTTCTTATTATGAAAAGAGAGAATGCTAGAACTCCCTCTCAGCATTTCTAGAGCAGACATCCCCCAACAACATTATCATAGCAGGGGACCTCAACATCATTATGAAAGCAAAAGAAAAGAGGGGAGGGACAAGTAACAGAGACCCCATGCTAGATGAGGTGGAGGAAGTCTTTCAGCGCTGGGACTTGCTGGACTTCAATCCTATCAGAGGCATCTACACCTGGTCCAATAATAGAGTGGGAAGAGATCATATCTCAGCTCAGTTAGACAGATTCATGGTACAAAGCTCCACAATGATGAACAAAAAGATAATAACTACTAAAATTCTGCCCAAACTAGCTTCGGACCATAAACCCATCTAGCTCCTCCTGGAAGATGAAGAAGATCTAGGGCCCATACCTTTCCAATTCAGCCCTCTATGGATTGACAAGGAAGGCTATACAGAGACAGTAAAGGCAGCCTGGGACAAAACATTCACAGGATCCCCTAGTTATGTCTGCGAGCAAAAGCTAAAAGCAACTAAATATGCGTTGAAGAATTGGATAAAGAGACCAGGACCCACTCCTATTGAGTAAAGAAAGGAGTCAGTTTATGCATTGCAGTATTTGCAAACAGAGATGGAAAACAAAGACATTACAACAAAACTGCTGGAGAAAGAAACGAAAGCCCAATGTTCTGCACACCAAACCTTCAGAAAGGAGGAAGAATATTGGTGATTAAAATCCAGGAGTTTGTGGTTGAAGGCTGGAGACCGAAACACCTCCTACTTCCACTGTCAATATAGAGCGAGATTGACTAGGAATCACATAGCAGAGATTAAAACTCCAGAGGGCATCGTCTGCAAAGGTTATAATCAGATCAAAGAAGCTACAGAAACCTACTTTAGGAAGCTTTATAGGGAAGAAACCCATAGCAATGATGAAGAAGTCGCTGACTTCACTGCCAATATCCCCACTCTTATTAGCCCTGAAGAAAACACAGCCCTCTACAAGCCAACCAAGGAGGAGGAAATTATAAAAGTTATCTGGTCCATGGATGCAGACAAGGCCCCGGGGCCTGATGGATTTACAATCCATTTCTACAAGTCGTGTTGGCACATCATAAAAGTTGATCTCTGCAAAATGATACGCTGGTTCATGAGAAAAGCCAAGGTGGGCAGAGGAAAAAACTCCACATATCTTGCTCTAATCCCTAAAGACATCAATCCGGAGACATTTGTAAGGTTCAGGCCGATATCGTTGTGCAACGCTTCATACAAAATTTTGGCAAAACTGATTGCTAACAGGATTAAGCTGATGTTAAAAAAATTGATCTCTCCCCCTCAAGGCGGATTCGTTGAAGGCAGGCATATTCTAGACAACGTAATTCAGGTTCAGGAGATCATCCATTCCAGCAAGCAGCAGAATGAAAAAGGCATGCTGGTCAAGTTAGATATGGCAAGCGCCTTTGACATAGTGGATCGCTCATTCCTTTGCAAGGTCCTGCTTTCATTTGGTTTTTCACATCAATTTGTCAAACTTTTTAAAGCCTGGATTGAAAAACCTTGGATTGCCCCATTAGTTAATGGCCACCCCACGAATTTCTTTCAAAGTCAGAGGGGCATCAGATAGGGATGCCCCCTCTCCCCATCCTTGTACATCTTAATGGCAGAATCACTCAGTCGAAAACTTACTGCGGAAAAAATAAAAGGCAACATCCCGGGTCTTAAGCCCTTCCACGGTGTTGAAGCCCAAAACCACGCATTATTTGCTGATGATACACTTATACTAGGCGGAGCCACCATTAGAATCGCCAAAGCCATAAACGCAATCCTCAATAATTATTGCAGAGTCTCTGGGGCATTAATAAATGAGAATAAAACCGAAGTGTATAGCTGGAACATAGATCAGAGGGAGCTCTCTGACATAACCTCTCTCCTCAGATTCAAAGGACAAGTAAACTGGGATAGATTCAAGTATCTGGGCCTTCCCATTATATCAGGAGCAAATAAAAGATCGCTCTGGAGTGAAATAATCTTGAAAATTAAAGCTAAAATTGCAGCGTGGGGAGGCTACTGGCTGACGAAGGGAGGTAAAGTAATTTTAATCAAAGCAATGTTGTTGGTGCTACCAATCTACCAGGCAACGTTCCTCTTAGCTCCAAGAAATGTGACGGAGCAAATCTCCAAATTGCTCAGAGATTTCCTATGGCAGGGAGGAAAGGGAAATGAAAATAAAATACATCTGGTGAATTGGGACATGGTTAAAAAAACAAAGGCAGATGGAGGGCTGCAAATCAGAGATCCAACTCTCGTAAATTTAGCATTGGGAGGAAAGATCTTATGGAAACTGATCCATGAACCCACTCATCCGGTTAGTGTATTGCTAAGCTCCAAATGCAGACCCAACAAAGGTCTTAGCAATCTTCAAAATGCAAATGCAGCCAACAACACGCAGGTGTGGAAACTATGTTGCAGGAGCAGTAAGTTCTTCATCAAACAGGCCTACAAGATTCCGGGCAATGGAAAGCACACCCAACTGTGGCATGACAGAATTATGGGGAAAGAACCCCTGAAGTATAATGAGGACATAGCTGATCTAAGGGATTGGCTGAAGCAGGTAGGGGTTAATACCATATTCGAATTGTCAAAGTGGGATCATCGTGGAGATTGGATAGGATGGGATTTCCATGGAGTCCCAGAGAGGTTAACACACCAACAAAATTTGCTTGAAGATTTGCTGGAGGAAGCAATGCCAACCAATAGAATCATGAAAGACAAATGGGGTTGGGGTCAGTTCGGAGTTTACACGACAACAGCAGGATATAGAGCATTACAGGATTCAAGAAATAGCAGTCAAAACCCGGCCTTTTGGAAGAATGTTTGGGATCCATTAGCCCTTCCAAAAGTGAACTTATTTTTCTGGACCCTGGCTCATAACAAACTCTTAACTGGCGACAACCTGAAAAAAAGGAATATAGAAGGGCCGCACAGATGTGTACTATGCAGCAACAACTCTGAAACAACCCAACACCTTTTCTTGGAGTGCAATTTTGCAAAAGAGGTATGGAGCATTATTTTACGTAATTTTCAGATTATTTTGCCTTCACAAACCTTTGTTGCAGATCTATATGCCACTTGGAATAGCATCTATCCTCACTGCATCCCCTTCAAATCATTCTGGAAAAAAATATGGACAGCTATCCCAAAGTATGTGTGCTGGCAGCTTTGGCTAGCTCGAAATCAACAGATCTTCAGAGAGATGAGGCGCACTCCACTGCAAGTTGGAGCAAAAGCTAAATCTTTCTTACTGGAAGCAGTCCAACAACAGTATTTTAAAGAAGATCCACTGCTATTGCCTGAAGAAAAAAGATGGCTTGGCACGCTAGAGCCCTGTCCGCATAAGCAGCGCCTCTCCCTACAAAAGGCAAATCAGGAATGGCGCATAAGAGAAGAAGATGACAAATTCCAACTATGGTGGCGGTCACAAAATTTAACCACAATTTTCTTTGGCGGAGCATCCAAAGGTAACCCCGGAGATGCAGGTGCAGGGGGGGTCATATACTCCACTAATGGGATTGCAAAACACTGTTTCAGCTGGGGACTCGGCCAGAAATCTAACAATCAAGCAGAGATTCTTGGGCTACTCAAAGCCTGCCACATTGCAAGAGACAAAGGAGTTAAAGACCTCCAAGTTTTTGGAGATTCAGAGTTAATAATAAAGAGCCTGAAGTTGGGAAACCCATTTAGCAATGCCATCCTTAAGAAAACACTGGAGAGGCTGAAGAGAGTTCTTCTAGACTTTGATATATGTAAGTTTTATCATATTCTCAGAAAGTCAAACGGGGAAGCGTAGCAGCTGGCAAACAAAGGCAACTCTTTGCTCAAAGGACTACTGATTGTAAACAGTGAAAGCACCATACAAATGCCCTGAAAATTAAGCAGAGTTAAAACAACAACATATAGGAATATGTAATGTAATGGAGCCGCTTAGGCATAGATCCAAAGTTTTTCAAATCAATAAAATCATAATTAAAAAAAATATATTCATTAAAAATAAATTATAATTATAATAAATTTTTTACTAAATTTTTTAAATTTTCTATATAAATTATATCTAATTTATTAATTTAATTTTTTCCATCTAATGCATACATTCAATCGTTATCATATTTTGTAAAATGTGCATATTTTATTTAGTTTTTGGTATGTTTGCTTTCTTAAATGGATCCCTTCAAACTAATAATAAATGCCTTGAAAATTAGTGGTAGATTTAAGAATTAATGAGATAGTGCAAAAAGAGATAATAAATGGCTTCTATTTAGTGGTAAATTGAAGAATTAATGAGAAAACGTAATGCAAAAAGAGTTTACCAACTTTGTAAAAGAATGAATAAGAAATTGCAAAATAATGAATAATAAGAAAAATATTTTTCGTCAATTTCGGAGGAAACAAAGACAAATAGAATTTAATGGAACGGGCAGGGAGTGTTTTTGGATTGAAATGATGGTGACACAGAGGCCATGTGCATTGCGGCCAAAACATTCAGTTTGGTTCCTGTCCATTTCAGCATGGTGTCTACTGTCAGCGTTGTGTCCGTCGCTGAGGGGATAAATAACTGGCTTGCCGATGGGTAGTAAATGCGTAATTGTTGTATATGTTTACTATTGGAAACTGCCTTGCCAAAATGAAGCGGTAAGCATATACAACTTCATGCATTTACTTCCTATTGGAAGGCTAGTCATTTTCAGTGACCGTGGAGTACCTTCGAAGGGGACAAGACAACACCTAGATTGGTGCAAGGACCTCGTGACTCTGCTTTTAATTTCGTGTTCTTTTCCAGGTTATGAGTTGTGTATAAGTCGTTATAAATGGGTAGTGTTAATTTGTCTATAGGGTTAATTTGGATAGACAGAAGGGGTGCTTATATACTTTTAGTTTTTTAATATGATGGGATGTAACACTCTTTTTCTTTAAGGTATGGTGTTTTCAATTTTTTTTTTGGAATTTCACCCAAAAAATATTTGGTGAAATTTTGATCTTTTGATGTTTAAAATCATTTTCACTATATATATAGATTCAACGCCTTCAGAAAATCTCTAGGAACTTGAATTGTAGAGAATTTACAACTTAACTTTGTCATTACAAAAAATTCCTACCAAATTCTATACAAAATACACTGAAAAATATACAATAAAAACATTGAAAAAGCTTAATAGATAGACTAACATTTTTTTTTAACAAAATAGTGTTGACTGATAAAAATAGTAAATGAAGTAAGTTGATAAATTTAATAAAGTTTTTTTTTTTAATTTATTAAAGTTTTTTTTTGGTTCAAGGACACTTGAGATTGGTGGCCACTACGTCTACGAAATCTATCCTGGCAGATCCACCCGAAGAGATCACTCCTCGTTGACTCATTAGTAGATCTGAACCCCAAAATCCTCGAGGAGAATTTGTACACAGGGTGAAATAAACTCTATGATGGAAAACTTGATTCATTGAAATTGAAAGCGTACATTTATACATGTGTAAAGTAGGTACAAGACAATTTTGTCTCAATAACTTATTAATATAAATTAAAACTATCAACTAATTACTAATGTACAATCGTAATCCCAAAGGATTAGTTAACATTTGCCCCTTAAAGAAGAAGCTAATTTTGTAAGTGGCCATTCCATTGGTGAGTGATTTGAAACTGACATTAACAAAATGTTATGAGCATGTCCTCACCAAGCCATAAGGGGTTAGGGTTAGAGATATTACTTACTAGAGTGACTTGGATAGTGTCAATCTGAGCATTAAATTCCCCAAGGACGAGGATGTTTCCTTCATTCCTTAGGCTATGGATATCATGTTCTAAGTTAATGAAGGGACAATTCTTATCAAGGTTGTTCTTCTTATAGGAGGTAGAGTTAATGGGAGCAAAGTAACAAGTTGCAAGGAAAATTATATTGGTATTAGAGTCAGAGATTTCGATCCAAATATATTAATTAATGGGGTTAATCTTATGAAGCCACATGTGGGAATAAATTTTATTTCTAATATAACAAGTTGTACCACCTCCCCCTCGGTGCAAGGATTTCTTGTTCCACGTAGACCAAAGAATGAATCCATTAATGTGGGGAACCCTACATTCGTCATGCTCCCAGGTTTCAACCATTAGAATAAGATTAGTATCACTTAAGATCCAACTTAACATAGGAACTTTGTGCCATGCAAAACCACAACAGTTCTATAAGAGGATCCAAAGTGTTCCTAATTCCTATTTATCACTTTTATTTTGGACTCTATATATAATAATAACTTTTCTATTTCTAATGATTGCCCATTTTCCTTCCTTTCTCACCTGTTTTACCTTTTGTACCTCTTTCCTTAGTTCAACTTGGTCTTTTGGGACAAGATCATCATTTATAAATATACCAGACCCTTTTAAACTAGCAGATTTAATAAGTATATCTAATTTGTGGTCATTTCAACTTACCTTAACACGAATTAGTTGATGCTTATGCTTAATAATCTTACACACCATTTGTGCTTCTATTAGAAAAATTGTTTGAATTTGTGAGTGAGTTTTCAATTCTTCTTTTACTATAGCTAATGTGTTCTCATCTTCTTGCTCCTTTATACCAATAATGATAAGATTTAGGGATCTTTTATGTTGTTCATGATCCAATTCGATTAATTTGTTCATTTCTTTTTTTATTGGTTTGATATCAAGTTGATTCGTGGGCTGTTGAGGGCTGAGCTAACATCTAGTTTTACTTTTAGAGCTTTAATCTCATCTCTCAAGATGCAATTTTCTTCGACCATTGATTGCTTTTCGTGTTCTAAATCTTGCATCATATCTTTCATTTTTTTAATTTCAGTCTCAAAAGTTGTGATTTTATCTTCTAATGATTTGTAGTTATTGTTAGGCATTGTGGATAATTCAGCTTCCCTTAGGCATTGTGGCAATTCATTTTTATACTTCTTTCCTCTTTCTTCCCTCTTTTGTTCTAAAGACTCAATGTGTTCATAGAAAATATCTAGTGTTATTTTGGTTGGCCTCCCTCTACTAGAGGTAGGTTTAGAAATATGGGGAGAAGTATTCAGACTTTACCAAATATAAGTTAATAAAAGGAAGAGAGAGAGGAAATGGTGCACCTGAAATGATTAAGGAGGCCAATTGACTTGCACTAAACAAAGCCATAGAAATACTTCCTCGTGGATCCCTAGAAAAAATCAAACAAAGATACAAGATGACTCATTTATAAGTGATCCTCAATAGAAGGTGACCTGCAGAACCATCGAGAGCATAATGATGCCTCTGTAGTGTGATGAGAAAATATAAATTTAGTGATAATTCAATCTCGGTGTATAGAAATCCCACACCAAATCAGATGTGAGCTTCTGAGATGCGATTTGCAAAAACACATCCTTCAAACAATGCTACAGATAAGACTTAGTCTCTTCAAGAAGTGCCAAAGGGTCTTGGGTTTGTTTTTATAAGCGAATTTCTTTGACGTCCCCTTCAAGGCTTAGAGATCTGCCCTCCATTTAATGATCCACAAGCCCGACATTTATTACAGTGAAATTGACTTTCTCAATGCTACATGAAGACTAATTAATCACATAAGCCATTGCCTCACTGGTTATGTAACCATAGAGCGAATTTAATGCCCAGAAAAAGGAGTCGATAACAGTCTTCACAAACCCTTACAATGATGCCTCTATAGTGTGATGAGAAAATACAAATTTAGAGATAATTTGATCACAACAAACTCCCAACAAATCTAATGTGAGCTTCTAAGATGTGATCTGTGACGCAAGCATCTGAGATGCGAGTGATTTACGATACTTCGAAGAAAAATGTTCACCAATTTGCGATACTTCTCAAAATAGTCTTCACCGATACTTGCAACTATCGCTTACGCGACCAAAATTTGTTACAGAGAAATCGACTTTATCAACACTACATGAATACTAATTAATCATGTAAGTCATTGCCTCACTAGATTACTATTAGGGGAAAATTTAGCATAAAATTGGCCTCCTAAGTAAAAATTGGAAATTAATAAAAAAATGCCATGTATACAATTTATTAATATTATTTTACTTTTATCTATGTTCCCAGATATTTATTAGCATGGGATTTAATAAAATTTTTAATATACTATTTCTAATTTTTTACTTTTATCGAAGTCCGCCAATAAATGACACCTTTATTAAAATAATTGTCTATATATTTTTTATTTAAATGTTATTGTAACTATTTTATATTTTATATTCAAGAGTGTATATATATTTTCTATTTAACTATTTTTTTAGTATTTTTTTTAACGACATTGTCTACTGAAGCCAAAATTTTGGCCAAAAAGTAGTTTTTGGCCAAAATCTGGTAATTTGTATACAAAACACCACATTTGTATAGAAGAGGCTAAGGTGATTGCAAAGATTGATCATTTTCATAACCGAAACTTTAGGAAGGCAATAGAGATTGAAAGAAGGTCACGTACTCTTAATGGAGACGATGATTGAAAGATTAGTAGTTATTGGATCCCGACCCTTTCTTCTTAATTGCTCAGGTTTTTTTTTTATGAATTCTTTTCTATTTTTCCTCATTTTAATATTTCATCTTAACTACTATTATTAATTGAATTTTACTACATTATATTTGATATTTGAATGATATCATTTCTTTATTCTTTTTGTTCCCTTTATGGTCTATTTATCATATGTATTTTATTTTTAGATTAAAGTCATATTTGGAATATCAGTATTAAATGTTACTTGTCCTCGTACACTTAAATACTCTTTCTTCATATATACTACTATATATATTAGCTTTAATGATTTTTTTAATATCTTAATTTCATTAATTAGATTTAATATCATTATCATTTTACTTATTTATTATTTTTCCCTTTTTTGTCTTTTTAATTTATATAATTTATATTTAATTATTTTGGATCTTTTATTTTAATGTTTAATGAAACTTTTCTTTAATTAATTTTGAAGTTTTTTACTGTTATTTTAGTTTCCTTTGATTTCTATGTTTTTTTATTATTTAATCTATTTATAATTTATTATTTTTGATCTTAGTTTTGAATTTGTAATGAAACCTTTTTCTTTAATTATTTTGATTCATTTTACTGTTTATTTTTAGTTTCCCTTGACTTATTATATATTGTAGTGGGGAGTGGGGTGTTATTTTTCACTTGATTTTAGTCATATATTTTTATTAGTTTTTTTTATTTTCATTTTTTTATGTTACTTATTTTTAACCTCAAATATTATTATTATATTCTTGAACATTGTTTACTTTCTAGTATTTCTTTATGACCATTTTATTTCAATTGTTTGACTCAATTATTGGTACATCGCCTTCACTATTTAATCTCTCACCCAAATCAGACTTTCCATCTTAGTCCTGACAATGAAACATACTAGATGGTTCGAAATGTTAGACATAAAAATTCCATTGTGATTTTTATCGAAAGAATTTCAATTTAAAACATATGGATCACAAAAGCCTGTATTTAAAAGATAATAATATCATTTTAACTATTTTATATTTAATTATGTTTTAGTATTTTTGTTTACTATATTTAACTATTCTACGTGATTAGTCCAAAAGATAGTCTCTATATATATATGGCCGGATTATGGTAGTTTTTCCTGAAATACGTTTTCTAACTATTTAATATTTAACTATCTATATATTTTATATTTAACTATGTTTTTGCTGTTTTTTGCGGGTGGTTATTATGTCTAATGGGTCTCCATTATTAATTTATATCCTTTAATTTATATCAATAGTTACATTACATTAATAACTTTTTCGATATTCTAATTCATATGGTTAAGGTTGGTAAATAACATTAATAAAATATTTCACGAATACCCAAATTAATAATAAAATATTTACCTCTTTTTATATTTAAAAGATTTTGGTTCGTTTACATATTATGATATGGAAATTAAGTGAAAATTTCATGGGCACTTTTAGGTTGAAATTTTAATATCATTATAGTAATATTATAACATTTATATGAACTAATATATAATTATAATATAAGTATGAGGTTTTAGTATTCAATATTATTATTGAGTTTTTTTATTGGGTTTTAGTACAAGGTTTTACTATTAGAGTTTTAATATAAGTGAGGCCAAGCTAATTATTCAACTAAGTGAGTAAGTTTACATTAACATTGAAACCCTATATTAAACCGAATATGATAAACCCAATATTAAACTCAATATTATAACCTTAATATGAAACCCAATATTATTAACCCAAATTTTAAACCCTCATATTGATTAAATTGAAATGTAATATAACATTGTGACAATGATTATTAAATTGATTGTCACTTTGCAACTATCTTTGTCACAATGCGATGTTGGATAAATTGTTGTATAATTTTGACATCACAATGTCAAACCAAATATTATAAACCCTAATATTAAACCGCAATGTTGTAATTCCAATATTAAGCCAAATATTATAAACCATAATATTAATCCCAATATTAAGCCCTAATATAAAAATCAATATTATAAACCAATGCTAATATTATAAATCCAATAGAATAAACCCAATATTAGACCCTAAAATTAAACCCAATATTATAAAGTCTATTGTTAAACATTAATTTTGTAATGTCACAATGTGATGTTAAATAAATTCCAATGTAATGTAACATTCTGATAATGATTATTCGATTGATTGTCACTTTGCAACATTATTTGTCATAATGCAACATTCGATCGATTTTTGTACCATTTCAACATCATAATATTAAACCTTAATATTACATAAAGTATTATAAATCCTAATGTCATAAAATCAAATATTATAAACCCTAATTTTGAAATGTTACAACGTGACATTGAATAATTTGCAATGTAATATAACATTACAACAATGATTTTCACGTTCATTGTCGCATTGCAGTAATGCTTGTCACACTATGATGTGTGATAGATTTCCCTACCATTCCAATGTTATAATATTAAACCATAATAGTAAACGAAATATTATAAACCATAACATTAAAAAACAAATATTATAAACCCTAATATTAAACCCAATATTATAAATTTAGTATTGAACCCTAATATGAAACCCAAGATTAAATCCAATATCAAAAACCATAATATTAAACCCAATATTAAATCCTAATACTATAAACCCTAATATTAAACCCCCATTTTGTAGCATCACAATACGACATTTAATAAATTACAATGTAATGTAACATTGCAACATTGATTCTTGCATTGAGGCAAATTTTTGTCATAAAGAAATGTTGAATAGATTTTTGTCCATTCCAACGTCAAAAAATTAAACCCTAATATTATAAACTTGTTGATGGTGTTGGAAATCCTTCAACCAAGGGGGTCTCCCTGATGTGAAGTCCCATTTAGACCTCACACGATTTGGAATATGAGTCCCAAGTGAGTGTCCCCGATGAGTGTTTGGTTGAATGCGTGTCAAGATTCTTCTACTACGGAGGGAAAGGAAAGTGAGCCTCTAGGGGAGTGGTAATAGTACCACCCTATTAGAGACACACACACACACATAAAACATTTGTCTAACATCCAATGGAATAGTATAGAAGGTATTGTTGATTTTTGTTTCTTGGGAGGTACTCCAAGCCTTAGGGTATAGGGTTTGGAGGGAAAAGCACCACAAGGGTCACTTGTGGGCTTGAAACCCAATGATGGGGTTTTCACCCAATCATGTTTGGGGAAATTCCATAGGCACATTTCTACATGTGATGGCATGAGATGTTAAAGGGTGGCAAGAAGAATCCAATGTTTCAAGAATCATCAAATTCCGAGTTGTGGAAGTGGAGAAATGAATTTTTGAAGTGACAAATTAATTATTGGTTTTCAAGTCATGTAGGCTTGATGTAAATATTACAAAAGATGGGTCTCTTCAATAATTTTTTGGAGCCCCACTTTAGGCTATAAAGAGAGGGTGAATGAGATTCTTTTGAGACATCCATTTGTGAGACATTCCTCCAAGAATTAGCTATAAAATTTGGATGCCTTAGCCAAAGCAAGAAAAGGTCAAGAAAAGTGTGGGGAAAAGTACGAAGTGGAGGACAAGGAGTAGTGTGGGAGAGGTTTGTTTGAAGGCCAAAGTTCAGGGCTAGTTGTGGATTTTTTTGGGACCATCTTATGGCTAAAAACATGTCCGAAGAAAGTTGTTCTAGGGTCGTAATTGTTGGGAAGATAGGCCGAGGAGAAGAGAGACAAGACAGGGTTGTTAGATGACTGTTTGGGTTAGTTTTGGAGGGGATCCATAACTACAACAAGTTTATTTGTAAGGCCATAGGCCATAACAAGCACCTGGAAGAGTTTAAGGGTTGCGTTAGGGAGGGCAGTCCCTTAACAAGGCAACGTGGCATGGTAGGGATTTCTCCAAGCTGGACCAAAACCCTAGAAGGGCTTATTTGCTGAATGTGTGGAGGATTGTAGGTTGTATTTTCTACCCTAACCAAAATTGTAGGAGAACAAGTGCAGACAGTAGTGATAGAAGTGTTTTGTGGAAGATTGTCGGTCAAAGGAGTTGACCAGTTTGGATCGTGATTGTAGCAGCATGTTGGTGCCATGCGGAGGATCTTTTGAGGAGGTGAAGAGTCTTCCTAGGAGCATAATTGACAAAGAGTTGATTTGGTGCCATTTATCTTATTGGAGGGCAGTGTGTTGCTACTACAAGTAGCCCTAGAGCAGCAGACAAGAAGAACATTGTTGATGTGTGATTGGGTGAATTTTGGAGCCTTATGAGTAGCTCTTTGATGGATGAAAGAGGATACTATAAGGAAGATTGTAACTCATGTATTGGCTAGGCTAGGGAGTAGTTTGATGAGCCCATGTATATGCAATAGAAGTGACTTGCAACATTGTTAGGTGGCAATCCTGTTGGAGTCTTGATGTGTAGTGGCCTTGATGGACTAAGGCACTATTAGTGAGCAGTGCGGGAGCAAAGGACTGGCAAGACAAGGTACAACATTGAAGTTGCAACGAAGTTTGTCATTGATTCTTGTATACCATATACTATTTTATTATTCCGAATTGGTTTAATATAAAGAATAATCTTGGGATTGTACAATATTATACAATTTTGTTAAAAACTGTGTACAATATTTCCATTGTGCAAAGTAGCTTATTGTTGAGATTCTTATTTTGGTAGTGTTAGTGATTTTAAAACTCTAACCTACATCCAAGGTTGTGGAAATTCAACATGGTATCAGAGCGTGTATGAGATACTTTGGAAGTAAGTAAATCACAGTTGTGTGCAACGAAGTACAACGTGAGAGAGAGTTGGTCTCATTGTGAGTGAAGGGTTCACTACAATGTGGAAGTTGTAGGCTGGTCTCTAGTATGAGGACAGGTTGGAGTGGTTTTCCTCATATCTGATGAGATTGTTTCAGGTCAAAGATGAGCTTTCTACCATCAGTATGTCTACCTCAGATGAAGATATGGTAAGGATTTCCTTGAAAGAGTTCACAAAGAATTGGAAACCCTTCATCAAAGGGATCATTACCAGAGAGAAGTTGTCAGCCTGGGATAGGCTGTGGGATGAATTCATTCAGGAAGAGTTGCGAGACGAGGATCTTCATCCAAAGAAGAAGGCTTCAAATGATGACATGGCACTTGTAGTGAGAATGAAGGGCAAGAAAAAAAGGACTTGAGGAAAGTCAAGTGTTCCAATTGTGGCGAGATGGGTCATTATTCATCAAGATGTCTAATGAAGAAGAAGGGAGATGATGAGAAAAGGGTATGAAAGTAGGACACCGGTGTTTCAACTTCAACAGAGATAGATGATCTCTTCAAGAAATTGGAAGAGGAGGACTTTGTTATGATTTCTCATTTGTCACAGGGTATTGTTAATGAGGATGGATGGTACGTGGACAGTGGTGTCATGAAGCATATGACAGGGTCACAAGACATTTATGAGACTCTAGCTAAATGGGATTCAAAGTTTCACATTATGTTGGGTGACAAGAGTCAGTTGGAGATCCGAGTATCGAGTGTTGTGCCGCTCAAGATGGAGATAGGATGTGTGATGCAGGTCTGGGATGACTTAGATATAGTTTGAATTATGTCTCGATGATCGAAAGGAAATGGTTTAAGGTCTTGTTCCAGGATGGGAAGGCAAGACTCAGGCCCAGAGGCTCTAAGTCTGATGGGATTTTACCCATATTTAGAGAGCATGATCTCTACAGGTTGACGAGAAAGCTTGTGGATGATGGAAAGAAGTAGGTGGAGAAGGTATAGGTTCCAAAGAAGCAAGAGTAGGTACAGGTGTAGGTCAAGGCTTCAAAGGAGAAGGTACAAGTTCCTGAGAAGAAGGTACACCTTCCCAAGAAGGTCCAAGTTCGAAAGACTCAGAGGGAGTCAAGTTCGAGAGGGGGCTTACAGATTCAGAGGGAGAATCTACAGTCTAATAATTGTGCATGGTCAGTGGGGAGAAAGGTTGCTCCTACAACTGACAAGAAGGAATCATGGAGAGAGTGGAAGACATTACAAGATAAGAAGATGAAGTAGGGTGCTTCTAGAAGTGAAAACAACACTTCCGAGAAGGGCGCAGTTCATCGCAAAGGGATTGCTACGATTGTGAGCACCAGGGGTTAGGAAATTGTTGTGAGCAATGATGATGATGACAATATACTTCCTAGTCTTGGAAGTACCTTAGTCTTGGAAGCAGCTCCCTCGCTAAGAGGGAGTTTTGATTTTTGTAGCTTGGGAGGTACTCCAAGCCCTAGGGTATAGGGTTTGGAGGGAAAAGTTCCATAAGGGTCACTTATGGGCTTGGGACCCAAGGATGGGGTTTTTCACCCAATCGTGTTGGGGGGGATTTCAGAAGCATATTTCTAGAATCTCTAGAATGTGATGGCATGAGACGATAGAGGCCGGGAAGAAAAATCTAACGCTTCAAGAATCGTCAAATTTTGAGTTGTAGAAATGGAGAAATGAATTTTTGAAGTTGCAAATTAATTATTGGTTTTCAAGTCATGTAGGCTTTATGTACAATATTCCAATAGATGGGTCTATTCAATAATTCGTTGGATCCCCTCTTTAGGCTATAAAAAGAGGGTGAATGAGATTCATTTGAGACAAAGATTTTTGAGAAATTCCTCCAAGAATTAGCTCTAAAATTTGGATGCCCTAGCCACAACAAGAAAGGGCAAAGGATAACATGGGTACAAGTCTGAAGTGGAGGCAAAGGAGCAGCATGGGTGAGGTATGTTTGAAGGCATAAGTGTTGGGCTAATTGTGGATTTGTTTGGGATTGTCTTAGGGATAAATCTAGGTTTGAAGAAGGCTATTCTAGGGTCATAACTGCTGGGCAGATAGGCTAAAGAGCAAAGGGACAAGACAGGGTTGTTAGGTGACTATTTGGGTTAGTTTTGGAGGGGAGCCACAACTACAAAAAGATTATTTTCTAGGTCGTATGCCATAGCACGCACCTGGAGGAGTTAAGGGCTACATTAGGGAGGATAGTCCCTTAACAAGGCAGACAGAGTAGGGCCTTCTCTAAGGTGGACTGCAACCCTAGAAGGGCTTCTCTGCTAACTTCATGGAGGATTGAGGGATATATTGTGTTCCCTAACAAAAATTATAGGATCAGCAGTGCAGATAGTAGTGACAACAATGTTTTGTGGAGGATTGTCGGTCAAAGGAGTTGACCAGTTTTCATCGTGATTGTAGCAGTGTGTTGGTCCCGCGTGGAGGATCTTTCGAAGAGCTGAAGAGTCATCCTATGAGTAGAATTGACAGTGACGTGATTGGGTTCCATTTATTTGATTGGAGGGAAGTGTGTTGGCTACGTAATGTAGCCCTAAAGCAGGAGATAAGGACATTGTTGATGTGTGATTGGGTGAGGTTTATGGTTAAAAACCATATATATTTGTGCATATTTGATTTACTACTTTATATTTCCGTTGTGAAAAGTAGTTTATGGTTGAGATTCTTGGTTTGATAGTGTCAGTGATTTTAATACTCTAACCTAGACGCAAGGTCGTGGAAATTCAATAGGTACAACGGTCATTGCAACCATTATAAACAAGAAAGATTTGTCTAACATTGAACATAATAGTCTACAAGGATGCGACAGTTATAGAAACTATTACAACACATTCTCAATAGGATAAGTACTAAATTAAACAAAATATTTCAACTACTTTAACACAAATTAAAGAAAACATGAATTAAAAACATCCACATAATATTCTTATAAATATTCATAATCCATGCAGGAAGAACATGGTGGCCATGAGGCTTTTGATATTAAGTAAAAGTCACAAGACACATGTATA
>APFE030258770.1:0-19307 GCA_000404065.3 Pinus taeda
AAGAAACTTTCAAGGATTCACCATAAACAGATGAAAACATGGAAAATCAAACAAACTTAAAGGCAGAGCATAGCAAATTATGGATTCTACCTTAACACTTCATTTGTTCAATTACAGAAGATAAGAGAAGGAAATTGATACAAAAAAAAAACTTAAAAATACTGAAAGAAGCACACCATCAACACATAAAGCCACATGAATCCCAAATAGTGCTTCAAAATCGTGGTCTTTCCTTTGCCAAAAATGCAGATAAAATATGTACAATAGAGTGTCAAGTTATTCCCAAGAGTCCAACCCTGAAAATGACTAAGAAAATACATAGTAGAGGCAAGCCAACCCATTCCCTTGCCTCTAGGGGTTGAGCTCATCATCCTAGGAGTTGTTTCAACCAACTCTAAACAAAGCACTACAATCTAGGCAGTCAAAACAACTTGCCTCTATAAGGTAGCAAACCAATTCATTCATTAAATTTCACCTTTTAGTGAATGAATATTCTAGAATAAGTAACTAAGTGTCAAAATAACATCATTTTTCATTAATTACATCAAGAGGAGTGAAAAATCACATCACAAGTCAAAACTAGTCAAACTAGCTGCATTTCCTGAGCTGAAGATGAAAATTTTGCCAAAAAACCTTGTGCGTTGCGCACCTTTCAACCTATTTGTGGGGCACTTCCCTGCATCCAAATCAAGCTCACAATAGCTGGTTGGAAAGCCCTAGATGTCTGCTATCCAGCCCAAGTGGAATTTTGCAATTTGGAGCTCATTTCCCCCCTCAAAATGTCATTCTTCCGGAAGTACTTCATGTTGGTGCAAAAGGTGGCAGAAAGGTGATTTTCATGGTGTTTTTGAGCCTTTTGGTTACCGAGAACTTAATGAAATGATTTGGTAATAGCTGAGCATGTATATTTCATCATGAAAAACCCAAAAATGTAGAGTTTTCCTCCAACAAGTGTCCCAATCTTAAGCGCGCGCGTCGACGCGCTACGCGTTGAGCCAAAAAACCTGCTTTTATGACAAAATTTTCAAGATGACAAAAATTTCTCCGAATTTTCTCAAATTCAGAGTGAAGACCCTCTATCATGTATTGTGCCCCACCAATGAAGCCTCGGCCAAAATTTGGAGTGGATTGAGCTTTTTCCGCCGTTTTAGTGCTTTGCTCAATCGCCTCTTTAGGATCTACATTTTTGCTTTGCAAACATGCATACAAGCCCAATAGTGAGTTTTCATATGACGAAGCATGTCCTTGTCTCTGTTTTCCTTCGTGAATAATTTCTCCAAATGAGTGTTCACCTAGATGAGCATAGACACTCGATCAATCGATGTCAAATCACCGGGTCGCTTTCGGGCCAATTCTCGATCTTCCCGGATTTGTCGCAGCTCATAAAGTGTATGTTCATCTTCTAGCTATTTTTTGCACTACTCCAAGTAGTTAATCACCCACTTATCCATCTGCAATTTCTTTTGCAACGAGTCATTCTCAGCCCTTTTCTCTCGGATGATCTCCTTTAGCTCCGAGCTAGGAGAGCTCGCATCAACATCAATGATATTCGTGTCCCGATCTCCTCAAGGACCCACATCATACATGGGCCTCTTGCCCCTATCCTGGATCTGTACCTGTGCTAAAGAAGAAGGCAAGACCCCTTCCACATGATGTGGAGATAATACTCGCTGTCTTGATGAAGTCAACGAGAACCCTTCCACCTTGGGTGGAGATAGTACTCATCGTGTAGATGCAAATAAGGCCCTGTGGCCTCACTAGTATGTCACATGTGGAGGAGCACTTATATGCTCAGTCTTGAGAATGTCTGGCTGGTGTGAAGGTGCTCCCTCATCATGAACTATCTCGGGAGGCGGCTGTAGCACTGAGAAGCAATCACGGGAGATGAAATCCTCCCAAGTAATGCCCTGCTGAGCCAACTGATGCATCACTATGATTTTGATCAACTCATAATGACATATGCTCTTATGCTGATGTGTTGGGCTCTTCCTTTGTACTAAATTCACCATCCTCTCTATGTTGCGACACATGAAGTACGAAATGTTCATCATACGTACCCTCATAAAATGCATCAACAAACAGACATGGTACGCATAGAGACACGAGAATCTGCCCTCGCAACTGAAATATCGAATGATGAGTTTCATCAATGGCGCAAACTCATCCCTCAGGAATCTGAAAGGAAAAAATGTGCTCAGTTTTCTCATATACCCGGGTTTGATGTATGGCTCATAGTAGAATTTGTCTAATAGCCGGCGTTTGCTCCATTCCTCCCCTAAATTTGGTATCCCGGTGGCCTGAGCAATAGTCTCTGGTGACAAGGTGAAATTCACTCCGGCAAGGTTTACATGACCATCATGTAAATGTAGAACAAATAAACGGACTAGTTCCCGATTATGCTGAGTTTGTGAGATCATCTCACAGTATTGGAAACATGATTGATGCCTAAAAAAATCCATTGCAAGTGGGCAAGCTTGCAATTCAGCCAAAGAAGTAGGCTCCTCCCTGACATGTTGACCACTTTTGCCACCTTTGTGATACCTCCGTGGCACATTTGGCACATTTACCTCCAGTGTAGAATCATTATCATACTCCTGCTCATAGACTGACTTGGTCTCTGACATAACTTTGAAAACAAGATAGCTGGAATATATATACTGATGTATAAACTATGTGTACAATTGACTGTAAACTATTCTTTGCTCTAAAAATGGTGTAACCAAGGGGACACAAATGCACAAGGGAAAATTAGGAAAGGAAAAACATTAGGGAATTAGGGAATTTGGAAATAAAAACAAGGGAATTAGGGAAGGAAAGGGAAATGAAAATCTTGGATTTTAGGGTTTTGGGATGTTAGGTGGGGATAGAGATTAGGGACTAGGATTTCAGGGATTATAGTGTAGGATTAATGAGGGAATTAATGGGGAAAAATAATGGTGAATTTGGGAATGGGAAACAAAGGGAAATGGGGACAAAATCACAACCTTGGTTACAATCTGTTTTTGAACCCTACAACAATTTTTTGCATTCAAACCCTACAACACTTTTCATTGAAAAAGGAGGGCTTCCCACTTGGATTTCTAAGGCAAACATATCATGAAACCATTACATTAACCTTTCAAAAGTCAAGAAAAAGTAATGGATATGAGCCTACCTGCAAATTTGTGCGGAGAGAAGGTGATTTAATGCTTTTACAAACAAATTTCGGGCTTAAAACCCAGTGCGCCGTGCGCCTCACCCAACGTGCTGCACGCCTCTGATGCACCGTGCTTGTGTATTTTTACACTGTGGCTTTGTGCCCAGTGCGTCGCGCGCCCCTGAAGCGCCGCGCGCCTAGTCCAGTGCGTCGCGCGCCTGGAAATTGCTCCAACTTCCTCTCAAACTCACAATTTCACTTTGAAATGATGTTCTTCACTCTTGGCATGCATAATGAGTTGAAAATGTAGTGAAATATCTTTATAAAGACTCCCTTTTGGTTTTTTCTTGGTTCATAACACATTTTGTAATGTTTTGTCGTTGACATTTTTTCAGGATTAATAGACTTCTGACCCTTTTGGTTTCCTCCTTAAATTTGGTTGAAATAATGATTTTCTTTGACAATTTTTTGCAGGGATAGCTTTGATATGATCTGGAAAAGGAGACCAAGGCGACACCTGGACAATTCAAGAGTTGAAATTTTTGAAAATTTATTACAAAAATGAGATGACGATTTATCTTCAAAACAGAGTTTTGAAGAGAAGTCGTAATTTATCTGTATAATGATAAAAATTATTGAGGTAACCACCTATTAAGGACATCCCTCTGGCCTGCTGGTCTTCTTATACTTTGCAAAACAAGATTTACTCAACCCTAGACCTAATGACCAAGAACTATTGTCATGACCTAGAAATTCGAAACAGGACTGTAAATGATCTTTCAAGACTTTTTTTTATGAATAGACCTGAACCAGCAGTGCCAAGCACGAGGGGAATGAGTGACACAAACCATTCCATCAGATTTATGGCATGCCTGACGAAATTCAATTGATCGAAACTGATGGGACACCTAAACATGAAATGCAAAAATGAGCTTTAATCTCTGACGGAGGGATAACTAGACCGACTCTAACAGGAGGATGAGGTCAAGGGATAAGAGGTGAATTATCCAAGGTAGGATCAAATAGGATTCAAGATCTTATCCATGGTAAATAGTTAAAACAAAATTTCGAACTTTTTGGAAGAGGAAACTTCAAAATATTTTTTAATTTTCCCGAATTTTCATAATCAGTGCATTTGTAGCAAGGAGAAACTAGTACTAGTCAATCTAGTGCCTAAGGGAGCAACATGTGCTTAACACGGGTGACCAATAGGGTAGGGTGAACTGGAGCTAAAAACAATGATTTCGTGAAATTACTTCGAGAAAATTAAAATCTTAGGAAGATTCATGCTTAAGGCTTTGTGAAGGGATGGATGATGACAACATGTTCACAGATATTTATTGATCTGGTTTGTAGACATATTGACCAGATGTGAAAATATATCCTATAACATAGGGAGACCAATAAACTCCCATTCAGGGTGGTCAATACCCTCCCATACAAGGAGGCTAGTACCCTCCTAGGGCCACAGAGGTGGTTTCGACCTCCCAAAGAACCTACACCAACCCAGGACAAAGGAATCCATGCTTCCCTTTCACATAAACCCAACAGAATAAGACGCCAACACATCTTAATGATTCATAATTTCATGCAACCATATTTCCCGCAACAAATGTAGTCATTTGAACAACTGAATATAGAAAATCCACTAAATGCCACTAAAAGTAAAGGAAAAAACAAGCAGGAAGGGGAACCTAGAAAGGGGGAAACAACTAGCAAAAACATCCAAAGCACTAGATGGGGGAAACACCCCTGACTGGAATGAAACATAGGGTCAGACCAATAAAATCCCACAAAATAGAATCAAGAGCGCTATTCTTAGGAACAACCACACTTGTGCTATTTGTGGGGAGCATTGATGCTAAACCCATCATTGCACTCAACTCCCTGATTTGAAGAGGATGAAAGATACCAGGGGATAGGTGGGAAAAACCAACAAACTGCAGTAATGAAAATTCCCTTCCCCTAACAAGGAGTTGTGAATATGAAATATGAACCCTCCCATCAACAATATGATAATCCCCCTAGAGTAATTTCCCAAAATACTACCAATCATGACATTTCTATGGGAGGGGATGATGTTCTCCTGCAAACGCGAATCTAGGATTATGGAACCCCACTAAAAACAAACCCTTCCATCACAACCATTGCGGAAGCTGTAACACCATTGATGAGACCTCGACCCTTGATGGAAACCATCCCATGAATGGTCAGAGGTCCACTACGTCGAGTAGGCCTTAAAGGTTTCTGATAGCTACAACATAGTAGATTACCTAGCTCAATCCCCATCAACTATGCCAAAATTGGAAGTATTAAAAACATGCCCAACTCAATGGAAGGACTTGCTTTTCGCATTAGGCACAATCAACCTAGCCGATTCTCATTTAATGGCTTCCTTCCAAATTCCAGTCACTATTTGAAACATCAACATCAATTGTTGCATAGTTGATGAGGGAGAATCCACATGTATCATGTCCGAAATAGTTTGGAAAAGACTAGGATCCCTTGAGATCGAAGAATCACCCATCACCCCCAGAGCATATGATAGGTGCTCCTTGGCACTCATAGGAATTTTTCAATACATTTTGGTAGAGCTCGCTAGAAAAACTGTTCTCATATAAATAGAAGTCTTCGATGCCCAGATGGATGACAATATCCTTCTTAACCATAGCTAGATGTATGTGATGACTATAGGAACATCCTGAGTATTTCGAATGATGATGTTCCCTAATGATAGAAAAATCATTACGACTCATCAACACACATACTACGATAAAAATACGTACACCACCCTAGATGGTGTATTACCTTTCATAGGATCCCACATTAAGACTATCACATATTTCACTAAGGTTGGTCAAGGGATATTCAAAGCATAATTACCGCTTGGAACATAACTTGGAGATCGACCTTTGATAGAGCCCGCCCTGGCAGCCTTGATGTGCATGACGAGTTCATCAAACACAACTCAAACTTCGAAACTAGTTCCACACGGCCCCACTATTACAATTACTAACTCAACGTTCCTACCATACACTATCACTTAGACACCCTTATTATATCCCCCACTTAGTTTTGTCTCACAGTAATTCATGGAAAAACTCACATTTCCAAATATCTCTCACCATACCTGTCTGGTATCTGGTTTTACAGGCCATGTCAACATACTCATGTATTACCTCGATGGGAATCATTCCTGTACCCACCCCTTAGGAAATCACCCCAAAACAATATACATCTATGTCAACACTAGAAAGTGCCAACAAGAGGGATAAGAAAAAAAATCGAAGAAGGTGGAAGCCTCAACCACTTCCTCATCTAAGGTACCACCACATTGTTTTTATGAAGTATGAAGGAACCCTACTGAGTTGTTCCCTGATTTAGAAGAGCTAAAATATCTTCTTCATGCCCCAAAATGTGAGTAGCCCCACCTCCACCTTCAGGAGAAAAGGACACACCAACACATAAGAAGGCATTACGCACCAACCATGCATGCACTACATGAGTGGAGTACAAGCATTACACTCATCACTATCTAGAAATACCTCATTATCGAGAAGCATTAAGAGCCCTTGCTCAATCTAATATTGAGACACCAAAACTTCCTGTTATGCCAGTGATGGATAATGGATCCACAAAAAATTATTGTGTATTTGAGGAAGAAGCCTTGTTCACTATTCAACTATGTGCCCATTTTCACCCTACCTCTAACCTGTGGTCAGTATGCAGAATAATGACAAGTCACCCTAAGGAAGTATTACCAAAATATTCCCATACGTGCATGCTATGTGACAGACCTAGCCACTTCATTGATCAATGTCATGAATTGAGAAAAATCAGAGATTTTTTTCTCTTGTTCAATGAAATTTTGAATTAGTAAGAAGATCCAAGGTACATAAGTCTTCCATTTCATATTAATATAACTCACAATTTTATTATGTTCAATCAATCCTATCAAACACCCAAACCGATCGTGTTTTTAATGAATATGGAATAGACTGGTCTGTGTCAAAATGTTATAGAGTGGAAGAGTGATGTAGCTACATAGAAAATGCACAACAACCCTAGAAAGAAACACAGTCAACCCAATATAATCCTTATCATATAGGTACTATGGTCTATGCCCATATTCTCCTTATACATATTAAATTTGTAAAAGAATCAACTAGTGCTATGCCAAAGAAGCAATAATGATATTAAATCAATAAAAAACAACACAGGGAAAATCATGATTTCTTGGAATGTATTTTACATGTAAACAAAACATTAATTTATTTTATACCCAAAAATATATATAAATAAGCACAGTAGCCTACATGTTACATACTTACCATATGATAACTCTTACTATGATGAAACTAAACCTCTCATGGAAACAAGATCTCAAGAAAAATTAGTATTGCAAGAATTTATAAGGTGCATAGAAGGATAAGAATTGAAATCATTTAGTTGTGAAAACTAAAATCGATTTAGGACACTTTCTTTTATCCTCCTCTGTGCATAACAATTGTTGTTTCTCTTCTATCTCTTAGCTTCCATGCACTCTTTCCTGTATATCAGAAACTGACAACCCTTGCTCACTATTTTTGTTATGATATGTAACCTCTTGTCTCTCTATGCCACCACTTCTAGGAGGGTCATTGCAGCTTTGTCAATTTTGAGAGCTTTGCATTACAAATGTTGAATCATCCATAAGATACATAAGTACGATAAAAATTTTCCAGCTTTATCAACACATTAGCCCTGAACTGTGGTAAGGGAAGAAAATGTAACACTAAGGGCATATTTTTATTAACACATGGAAGCTAAAAGAGGAAATCCTATTTTGACTTGATTATAGGATATACACACTATGAGTGCTTGAAATCATGAGACAAGAATGACGATAAGATGTTAGGTCTTTGTCCTCTATGTGTTTAAAGTCTCTATAGAATCAGGGTAGACCATTCAAACCATTGAGCTAATTTCATCTTAATATTGTCATAGATACTAGATTTTGTGCAAAGAAAGGTTCTAGTTAAAATGCAACAATCACTAGGATTCATTCATTACATGGAACTGCAACAAAGAAATAAAAAATTATATAGTATACCTTATCTATTATCTATTAATATCATACCTGTGTGGAGTATCTCTATTATGAAACTAGCTCACCAAAAGATAGAAAATATAGATCAACACCTTAGAATTCAGCCTCTTCAAGGGGGAAACCTCCTTTACCTTAAACAAATGAATAAATCTTGGATGATAGAAATGACAAGACCTCCTTTCTATATATCGGATTCTAAGGGGTCATAATATAATAAGAGCCAACATAACAATAATAATGTAAGGGCACAATAATAAAAATAGTGGGCTTCTATGGGGCACAATAATAACAATGGGGACTACATGGGCACAACAGTATAATAAGCAGGTTGTAATAATAATAATAAAGGGTTACACTAGTAGTATAGGGACCTAACATGCCCCTTTCCTTCAAAAAGTGTTGTCCTCAATGCTTGAGCAATTCTTGATGCTTATGTATAATTCTTGTCCTCCCATGTGGAATCTTCAATAGGTAAGTTCTTCCACTTGATGAGATACTCTGAAATTGATCTATTTCGTAGCTTTCAATTTCTCGGTTCTGTGACTGCTTCAAGTTCCAATATGATTTTTCCTTCCTTTAAAAACTCTCGCAACACTATTTGAACTAGGATCTTCTACAACTTTTGAATAAGTTCCCACTCCTTTGGGCGTATGGATATATGTAAGGCCTGATGTTTGGAGGAACAATTCATGGAATCAAATGAATAGCATGATCATGATCACGAATAGGTGGGAGGCCTTTGGGAGTCTCAAATACCTTGGAATGACTGTCCAAATGTTTTGGAGATCTGGAGAAATACATGATTTCGATGTGGGAGCCTCTAGTGAACATAATTGTGCAATTACACCCCGTTGTTCTTTATTTAGAAGCTTTGTCATGCTGTTAGAGTTGATTATCTTTCCAGGTTTTCCTTCGATACCCCTCGATTCAACTTCCTTTCCTTCCCCAAAAAATTTCAAGAAAAGTTCTTGAAAATTAAAAGCTATCCTACCCAAAGATTGTAGCCATTGGAATCCTAGTAAAACATCAGCACCACCCATTGGAATGGAAAACATTGGGCTATTCAATACATATTCTCCCATGGATAGCTTGATATTATGGCACTTTCCAAAGAAATTGATGGTTCCTCCACTTGCAACCATCACTTGACACTTTGGTGCTGGATATAGGAAGCAATTCAATTCCTTGGCTATCTTACAATCAATAAAATTATGGGTATTGCTCGAATCAATCAATACCCTTACCTTTTTCTTCTTGATATGTCCTTCTATCTTGATAGTTTGAGGAGTTGTAATTTCTTCCAATGCATTACAAGATATGGTCGGATTGATTTCTTGAGACTCAATGTGATCTTTCAATTCTTGAATATTTTTCTTCTTAATATGTCTTTCTATATTGATAGTTTGAGGAGTGGTAATTCCATCCAATGCATTACAAGATATGGTTGGATTCATTTCTTCTTTCTCGATGTCATCTTTCCATTCTTGAACCCTTTTCTTCTTGATATGTCCTTCTATCTTGAGAGTTTTAGGAGTGGTAATTATTTCCAATGCTTTACAAGATATGGTCAAATTCATTTCTCCTTTTTCTGGCATTGGTTCCTAGTGTATATACTCTTCTTTTGACGTTTCTTGATCCTTTTCTTCCTCCTCTCCACAATCAATGTAAAATAATTTCTTTCTTAGCACACTTATGACCTTTAATGTATTTTTTATTCACAATTGTAACAAAGCCCCTTTCTCTTTTTTTCTTCCAATTGTTGTGGTGTTGCTCTAAAGAAGGTGTTTCTCTTTGTATCCTCATAATGTGCTATCATTTCCTTCGTGAAATTTGACCATGTAACAAGTTGTTTATGAGAACAAATCCCTTTATAACATAAAAATTGATTCGGTTCTAAATATGAAGATGCAATACATACCTTTTGTAACAGTGGTACACCATGTAGATCAAAATATTGTTCCATTTATAGTATCCAATTTACTGGATCCTTTCCATCAAACTTCCTCAAATCACCTTTTCTTGATTTCAGGAGCTCGATCTTGAAATGACTGTAACTCTGTACTTTCAGATCTCAAGGTTCTGAAATTGTCTCTTGCAATATCCCTCTTAGTCCTCTTTCTAACCTCGCAAGTCTGATCAAAATTTGATTCTCCAAGAAAGAGTTATGCCCAATCTCCTAAGATGACCTGATTATATAATGTTTTATTAGAGCGAACTTGTATGACATGCCATGTGTCACTATTTCGACCTTCGGATCTGAAAACTATGCACAAAAAACTAGAGTCTGTCCTCTTTCTGTAACTTCTTACGAAATTTCAATTTGTTTCTTAGAGAGAAAGCTATGACGATTTTCCCAAGGTCACCTATTTAGGATGTAATTCGGGAGTCTGTAAAAACCCTAACTTCCTTAGATCATATATCCAAAAATATAGCGAGAAACGTTCTGAAGTTCAGACCTGAGATTCAAAATGATTTCTTCTCAAATGGGTTTTTGATTTAGCTTTTGAAACTTTGTAGCGAAAAGGTTATAGCGAAAATACCATGATGACCTGTTTTAGATGAAATTCTAGAGCTTGCCAAAACCCTAACATCCTTATATCATATCTCCGAAAATATAGTGAGAAAAGATCTGAAATTCAGATGCACAGTTCAAAAATATTTCTTCTAAAATGGGATTTTTTTTTAGCTTTTGAAACGTTGTAGAAAAAAAGTATAGCGAAAATACCATGCTGACCTGTTTGGAATAGCGAAACCCTAGAATCCAAAGCTCTGATACCAAATGTTATAAAACCAGCTCACAAAAAGATATAAAAGATAGATAAACACCTTAGAATTTAGCCTCTTCGAGGGGGAAACCTTCTTTACATTACACAAATGAACAATTCTTAGATGATACAAATGACAAGACCTCCTTTCTATATATAGGATTCTAAGGGGTCATAATATAATTAGAGTTGATATAACAATAATAATGTAACAACACAATAATAATAATAATGGGCTTCTATGGGGCACAATAATAATAATATGGGGACTACATGGGGATAACAATATAATAAGGGGGTTGTACTAATAACAATAAGGGGTTACACTAGTAGTAGAGGGACCTAACACAATATATTATCAGGATATGATGTGACATTATGGAAGTATTAGAAACAAGATCTCTTGACAACATCATGAGGGTGACTATAATCACAAGGATAAGTAAGATACCTCTATCAACAACCTAAGGTCTCTATGAAAGAAGGCAAGTTGCAGGCAACAACTTTGCAGAACTCAAACATTTGAAGAATGATCATCATGCAACAAAAGGGAAACATCTGATAGATAAGGATCTTTAAGATCCTCAAGACTCTCTAGTGGAATCTTCACTAGAAGATTCACTAATCCAGGGATGAAGCACATGTTTCAATAGAAACTCCAACCTGTGGAGTTCATGAATAATGATATGATGATGTAAGAGAATTTCAAGGGGTTGAAGATCTTTCAATCAAGGAAGCTACTGAAAGAAGCCTGGACAACCTAAAGGTAAAATGAGGTATGTATACTTGTATTTAATTTTTATAATGTCATGTTGTATGATTGCATATCAATACTTCTATCTTGAGAAGCGTGATCGAAGGAAAATGATCTCCTCCTCTGAAAGGATGCAGAAATACATAAGTCACACCAGATGAAATCAACATAATATGTCCTCATATATGAGGTAGTTGACTACAATGAAGAAAATCATTTTGAAAGCTACTAGGAGTGAAATGTGTGAGGAAGGAAGAGATCATGAGATATGCAACCCTGATGAAGGCAATCAACATCCAAAAGATCAAGAAGACTTGACTAGAAATTCTCCCAGAAAGATATGAAGACTCTGATGGAAAAGATGAAAACCCTGGACAACGGATATATTTGGGAGATGTGTCAACATGTATACAGGATACTGATACCTACATAAATATGTCATGATGAAGAGTCATCTTGTAAGGTATGAATTGATTTAATATGTTTTTATTTATTGAAAAATATTTGGATAAGTTCATGCAAGGCCACTCAAACAAGAGTTGTAAATACAATTACAACTAGCATTCATGTGGTGGATAGAAGAAGCATGATGAAGAAGTAGCCATATGATGAGGGTTACTAATATGAAGAAGGCCACTTTCCATAAAGAAAGGAATGCCATGACAAGCCAGGAATGAAAGTGGTCGATGGTCAATGCCCTACCAAGAAGAAGTTCAAACAAAGACTTCATGACATCAAAAGTAGAAGGAAATCCAACAATTGAAGGACCCATGAAGAAGAAGTTGCTGATGAATGGAAAAGTCCCTAGCTAAGAGGGACTTATAACAAGTTCCAAATTACAAAGGATCTTGGTCAAGTTCCTAGTTACAAGAAACTTGGGTATATCTTCCTCAATTAAGATATACTCATCTGGCATCCGATACTCTTTGAGGATGTGCAGGGAATCTAAGATAAGAGTAGGCAAGAGGATCAATGTTCTTTGAGGACTAGGAACCCAAGACAAGAATAGACTTAGAAGGTCATACTCATTGAACACTCGGGTGGATATGTACCTTGAGAGACAATGATGAAGGTGTCTACCATCATTGGTCTTAACAACATTGTCCTCAGATCTATTAAGAGATATAGTTGTTAGTCAATGCCTTGCTATGTGAAAATGTTGGTTATAATGATGTTATACAGATGGATTATTAGTCCAAATATTTTTATGAGATCTCTTTAGTGTTGAATAGCCTTGTACCATTTAATGAATACCTCCATAGTTAAGAGAGATTGTTGAAGAAAATGTAACTAGGTTCGGTTTTCACTATGACTTGTAATTATAATATTATGTAAAAGAAGAAAAAATATTATTCCTTGCATCATGGGTTACATGAGAAATATGTGTTTACCATAGGTCAAATACTTATTCTTGATGTCTTTAGGATTTTATGTCTCATCATAATTATTATAAAATTCATAAGGTCAAAGGATTACGCTCCAAGAACAAGTGTCACTATCCTCATGAAAGTCAGCTCTACAAAAAGACAATGATCTCCTTGATGATATGTCGGCCTAACATTAAGGCACTCAAGTTGGCTTAATGTACCATAGCTAATCGATATATATAAGAAGAAATGTTGAGTCAATAAACAAGTCTTCAGATAAATTGATAATATAGTCAATGAAGAAGATATACATACACAGTTAGCAAGGGTAATATTTCGGTGAAGTCTCTACATATATATCGTGTCAAGATCTCAGAATTCTATACAGAACTCTCGGAGGTATATATCCGCACACAGTGATAGATCTAGGAAGCTTATACAAAACTCTCAGAATTATATAGAACCACACATAGTGATAGCTCTCAAAATTCAGAACATTGCTATCAAAGAACTATAAATATATATATTATATATATATATATATATATAGATATATATATAGATATATATAGATACAGTGATTGCTTTCGGTATAACTCTCAGTGGCAACTTGTATGACCATTATCATAAACAAAGAGCATGAAGGATTGTCTCATGAATGAATTAATCTATTCCTGAGTAGAGAATTGTGGAAGTGAAGAAAGAAGGAACCGAGGATTGTGACTAGACAAAGAAGGTATTAGGGGACTAAGAACTGAGGCAGTACAGTGATATCAAGTCTATAAACTATGGATTATAGGCCAAACAGTGCAGAGGATAGTGACAAACATCTTGGAGGTCACCTAGTATCAATTGTGTCAAGGGTCTTGGTATTCATCATCTAAATATCTATAAGAAGAGATTCAAGTGTTTTACTGTCAAGAGGAGAGGTTTTTCCCTGGCTTGGAGCCAACATTTTGTGTACGTGTACTTTTTTTTTCTTGTTTTGATAACTGTTTGATGATTAAAGAACAAGGAAACATAAAGAAGTTAACTCGAAAAAATAAAAGACATCACAAGCAGTTGTCAATGATGGAAGAGTCATTAATAATTTTCCCTAGATTCTTCAACAGGGATTGGCTCTAATACATTGTTGGAAGTACTGGGGGGGGGGGGGGGGTGAAACAATATTTCTTTTTACAATTGCTACTTTACCAGTTTTAGATCACTTAAAAACAGAACACAAAATGAACAATATAGAATAATAATTTTATTAATGTGAAATATTGAGGACTTTGTTATCACCAAAAAATGATCACTTAGCTATTTCTAACTAGGTGGATCGAAATACACCATGTAGATTTAATTTTACCATAGTAAAATCATTTTCACCGTGGAAAATAATTTTGTAAACCACTTTTATTAAATTATTTTCTCATTTAAATAAAAATACCCATGAGAATAATTAGATAAATCATTATTTATTTAATTTTCCCTAGGAATAATGATTAAATGATTAGTTAAATAATTATTCCTTGTCACATTTGACTAAATCCTTTAGGAATAATTAAATAAATCACTATTTATTTAATTTTCCTTATTTCTATTTTTGGAATAATTGTTAAATCACTATTTAATATTTATTTCAATTTCACACCATTCTTAATTCTGGTGAAATAATTAATAACTCATTTCATTTGTTAGTTATTTCTAAATAAAGATATTTAACCATTTTAAATTTCTTTTCCCTCTCCAATAAAAATAATAAAGTATTCCAAGCATTTAGATTGATTTGGTTAATATTATTTTATTATTGTCCATTTTCGAGATTAACTCAATACTTTGTTAGAAATAGGAGGGTTTTTCATTCATCATTCACCATGATCATAATCATCATCACCATTATTGCCTTTTTTCTTTCAGCTCCCATTTCAAGTTCTCCACATTTTGTTTACGTTTTTCACATATTGAGAGAGAATATAATTTTTTGAAGCATCAAGGACATCAAGGGACCCATCCCACATAGGGGGACTTATAGACCCATCTGTATATCTCCTTCACCAGGTGTTTTTAATAAAAGATTTATTCAATTAAAGTCTTTTCTTTTGGGTTATTGCATTGGATATTTTTACTGTTGCTTTCTATTTTGGATTGTCTATACTTTTGTTGTAGGTTATCCATTTTTATGGTAGATCTGAATCAAAAGTAGCCATCAACTTGTTGTTAGGGTCACTTGTCACCTAATGACTTAAGTGAAGTATTTTTGGTACACCTTCCAATAAATTTCACACTAACAGACTCCATTCATTTATTTATAACAAATTAAATGCAATATTGTTTAGGGCTCCAACTCTAGATGAAGATACCAACCTCCAATCCATCATGCTCCAATTTTTAATTTTCCAAGCACCAACTTGGACTTCACGAGGCTCCAACCTTGTTTTTATGAGTCTCCAGCCTTTACACTATCATAGGTTCCAACCTGATATTCTTGAGGCCTCCTATCCTCTAGGGCTGCAACCGTATGATTGAATTATCTAAGATATTTTCAATGGTTCTTCAAAGCTTCCTCAACACCTTCTCAAAAAATCCCTGACTATATCTTCAAGTTTTCCTTCAACTATGTCCTTGCTTAACTCATCAATGACAACTTTATCAATCACCGAAGGAATCTTGAAAGCTCTTCATGATCCAAAACAATTTCCTTCAATGATATTCCATGATGGCCTTTATTATTTCATCATGCTCTCCAAATATATCCAAGAATATTTAATAATTTGCTTCAAGAGTGTGCAATAAAAAATCTTCAAGATTTCCTCAAATTTTCCTCCAATATATTCTTCAAAGCCTGCTCAAATTATGCCCCAAAAATTTCCTGATTTCAAGACTTCAAATATGCTCCAAATGATGCTTAATAGACTGCTCTTTAAAGACCAATTCCAATCTTCAAAAGGGGCAAAGGTATTTCCCTCTTCAATAAGATACTTAAATCTCTTCAACATACTCATCAATAAATATTTTCAAGGCTGCTACAAAATCTTCAAAGTTTTCTCTAGAACACTTACAAGTTGGCCCACAAAGATCTTCAAAATAGACACAAATGGCTGCTTTAAATCTTATGTCAAGTTAGCATTCCAATCATAATGAAAATATCCACATAATTTCAGATGCCTTTTACAAAAGTTACATCTCATAATTTCGGATGGATAACAAAGGTATAGAGCCACATGAAAACCATAATCAATGCAAGCTACAACAAAACTATAATCTTTGTGAAATGCAAGTTAGAGGATGTCAAGGCCTTTCCTAGGTGCAATAGATCTCAAGTTCGAGCTGTATGATTTTCCTTAGGAACAACCTATGATTTACCTCAGGACCAAGCTCTGTGATGGCATAGGTACAAGCTTTGTAATGCAATAATTCTGATCTCTATAATCCAACATGTCTAGACTCTGTAATGGTTCAGAAGATTGATATCTACAAAATTTCTGTTACAAAAGGACCACATAAAAAATGTCAAAACAAGGCCAAAGTCCTTTGCGCCTAAGAGACACGGTTTTCCCTCAACAGGTCTGATATTCTCTGCATTCAAGGGCTACAGGTCTAATATTCTCTGCATTTAAGGGCTACAGATTTGTTCAAAAGTGTCAAAAATTTTCCATGGAAAGACCATTAAGTTGTTTGCTCCAAAACTGTAAAAAGCTATAGGAACATATTCTTAAAGATGCCAAAAACTTAACAGTGATATGAAAATCCATAGGAAATAGCCCAAATCTACATTGTTCTATTGTTTTTGTCCGAAAATCCACGGAGCCGAATTGGAATGTAGGCTCGTATTTATAATAGTCAAAATTTTGAACAGTCACGACTCTTGGGAGAGGAGGGATGACATGTTGGCCGACTTTTCAAGGTTAATAACTATTTATTTTAATTGAATTTTCCTCTTTCATTCTCACCATTTCATAAGTCGAAGCCTTTTAGTCTTGATCCAAGTACTAGAGAAGACACTTATGATAGCTAGCGTAATTCTCTATGAGCCTTTTATCTGTAGAATTTATAATATACTCTATATGGTACTATGAAATCTTTTATAAATTTCACAACATACATATTGGTTGCTATTAGTTATAGTGATTGTTCCTGTTAGCACTCAAATCTGCCTTAGGCTGAAATAAGGCAAGACTCACGGCCACATCAAACCACGCTCAACCTCGTAGCTAGCCCTACGAGGACAGGAGAGGGCTCTCTCCGGGTCAAACTCAGCAAAAGATAATAGAAAAGGCTCGAGATGACCAAATTGATGACTGATTTTAGGCTAGGTATTAAGTACAAAGAGTTTAGAATTGATTTTTTATGATTTTGTTGAAATCGAGGGAAAGGCAATTTTGGGTGCGGGGATGAGGCACAGTTTTTGCAGAGGTCCACTTGGGGCAATATAGGAAATTGTTTTGATGCCTTAAAGTAGGTGAGATGGATAGATCAGACCGATGAGAGGCTAAGGAGAGCAAGGGGTCTCAAGGGTTCTCCTTAAACTGAAGAAAACATAGAATATTAAACAAATTTAAAGGCAGAGCATAGCAATTTCATGGGTTCTACCTTAACACTTCATTTGATTAATAAGAGAAGATTCAATAGAGATAATGATGCACATACATAACTTACAAGTACTGAGAGAAACAAACCCTCAAAACATAAAGCCACATGGATCCCAAATAGTGCTGCAAAACCCTGGTCTTTCCTTTGCCAAAATGCTGGTAAAATATGTACAATATAGTCTCAAAACTATCCCAAGAGTCCAACCTCTGCTACTGAATGAAAAATTACATATATATACCAAGCTATCCTCATTCCCTAACCTCTAGGGGTCGAGATCCTCCTTCTAGGAGCAGTTTGAACAAATTCTAAACATGGAGCAAGAATCTAGATGACCAAACAACCTGCCTCTAAAAAGAAGGAAACTGATTCATTACATTGATTTCTTGCTAATTTGTGAATGAATCATCTAGAAGAAGGTAAATAAGTGCTAAGTTACCTTACATACATCAAGTTACATCATATTAGGTGGAAAATTACATCAAAGAGTGAATCTGGTAGAAACTAGCCGAATTCCTGAGCTGAAGGTGAAAATTTGGGCCAAAAACTGTATGCGTAGCGCTCCTGATCCCTATGCGTAGCGCCCCTTTGAGCCTGTTTTTGGAGCACTTCCTGACATCCACATTGAGCTCATGATAGCTCGTTGGAAAGGCCTGGATGTCTACTTTCCAACCCAAGTGAAATTTTCCAATTTGGAACTCATTTGCCCCCTCAAAACTGAATTCTCCCAGAGGTACTACCTGCAGTTGGAAAAGGTGGCAGCAAGGTGGTTTTCATGGTGTTTTTGGACATTTTGACCACCCAGAACTTGATAGAATGCCTTGGCAGTGGCTGTACAAGTGTATTTATTCATGACAAATCCAAAACGACAAGCCATTTGTCAATTGGACCTCCCAATATTCAGGGTAGCACGCTGCGCACTACGCGTAGAACCCAAAAACCTGTTTCTTAAGCCAAAATTTTTGAAATGACAAAATTTTCTCCAAATGTGCCCAAAATTGGAATGAAGATCCTCCATCATGTAACATGCTCAACGAGTGAAGCCTCGGCCAAAAGGCGAAGCGGATCAGGCCTTTTGTGTCTTTTTTGTACTTTGCTCAAACGCCTTTTGAGGACCTTGATTCTCGCTTTGCAAACATGCATGCGAGCCCAATAGTGAGTCTTCATGTGACGAAGCATGTCCTTGTCCCTATTTGCCTCCGCCAACAACTTCCCCAGATGAGTGTTGACCCGGATGAGCATTGATTCCCTATCAATAGGTGTCAAATCTCCGGGTCTCCTTCGGGCCAATTCCCGGTCTTTGCGGATCTTCCGCAGCTCATAAAGTTCATGCTCATCTTCCAACTGCTTGTTGCGCTGCTCTAGGTAGTTGATCACCCATTTAGCCATCTGCAATTTCTTTTGCAGTGACTCATTCTCGGCCCTTTGTTCTCGGATGATCACCTTTAGCTCGGAGCTAGGAGAGCTAGCATCAACATCAATGATATCGGTGTCCTGGCCTTCTGAAGGACCCTCGTCAACCATGGGTCTCTTGCCCCTGTCCTGACTCTGTACCTGTGCTGTAGATGGAAGCGAGACCCCTTCCACATGATGTGGAGATAATACTCGCTCTGCTGATGGTGTC
>APFE030258773.1:0-20215 GCA_000404065.3 Pinus taeda
AAAAAAAAAAAAGAGTTATGTAAACAGTAAAAGTAGATCTTGTGCAACGATAAAAAATTATAATCCCCCAATAATGAAAGAGGGAGAATAACCATTGTATTGAAATGCGAATATATTCATGTCATAACCAAAAGAGAACTCACCTTCTCCCTTTGCACTCTCCTATACTTCTCCAAGTCTCATTTACACAAAAAGTATTTTAAAAGTTTCAACATTGCTCCTCCACCTTGTTTTACCTGCATTTGCATTGCATTCAATAAATAAGTAAATCCCAAATAATATAAGATGCATCTAGTTTAAATAAAAGTACATCTTATGCTAAGACCAACAATCATAAACCCTACATTGGTATAAATAAGTAAATCCCAAATAATATAAGATTCATCTAGTTTAAATAAAAGTACGTCTTATGCTAAGACCAACAATGATAAACCCTACATTGGTAATGAAAGCGGACACACATCCTATCTAAACTATGAAAACTTCAAATTAGAACTTACATGAGTCTTCTATCTTTGCTTATGCTTTTTTGCTATAGTGCCCCAAGTCTCTCTCACATAAAGATATTCAAAAGTTTCACCAATGCTCATTCACCTTTCTTAATCTGTGTCGCATCTAAATTTCAACGAACACACATGATATAATGATGAAGCAACAAACGGAAAAATTAAAATAGGTTTAAAACTATATACTTATGTAATTCCATTGTTACATACCTCCCCCTCCTTTTCCCACTACACCTGGGGACTCCACATCAGCCCTAAACCCACACCATGGGGTTGTTAAGGTCTTTCTTAATTTCCCCACCCATTGAACCAAAAGAAATATGAACAAAAGAAAAATAGACCAAAAGATACGAGAAAAACAAAATACCAAACCACAAAGTAGCATGTCCATGCCCACAAATGTAAATTTATAAAAGCCACAATGTAGAAAAACAATTACAAAGAATATGTCGACCAATAAAAAAATACAATAAGAAAACATAAAATGACACGCAAAAGACAATATATGCCCTTCAACCCCAAAAAGTGTCCATGGCCAACCAAGGGAACCCTGCACACCGAAAAAATGGAAAGTATTAAATAGGGACTAGAAATTATTAATGAAAAAAATTAATACACACAATTGTGAGAAATATGAAACATACATTGAAATATCTTATCCAAAATCTTAAACAAAACCTGAAAATCTTATGAATAACCTTGTGCACCAGAAAATACATCTTATTCAAACACCAAAAATCATAAACCCTAAACTAGTAAGGAGGGGGAGGAACTAGAATGGTTGAAATGAGAAATATTTTATAACAACTTATACATGTATTTTGCAACAAAAGGAAACTCACCTCCAACTTCACTAATGCGCTCCACTATAACTTCTCTCACATGAAGATATTTCAATAGTTTCATCAATGATCATCCACATTCCTTTACCTATATTGCATTGCACTCATATTTAAACAAATGACCAATTATGTAAGATATATTTAATTTAAACAAACATATGGGACCATAGATATCATTATAGTGTTCACCTTTACTCACAAAACAAATGGAGTATGTCTCACATGAAGATATTTCAATAGTTTTTTCACCTTTACTCACTAAACTTAATATGTCTCACATGAAGATATCTCAATAATTTCGTTAGTGATCATCCATGTTTCTTTACTACATTGCATTGCACTCATAATTAAGCAAATGACCAATAATGTAAGATGCCTTTAATTTAAACAAATAGACATATGGGACCATAGATACAGTCACTGTATTCACTTCTACTCACTACATTTATAGAATCTTGGACCATTAGGACCCACTAAACCAAACAAAAAAATATTAAATAAAGATCAAAAAAATCTTATGAAACTTAAGAAAACACCAAAATTCTCACGAGAAAGAAGATACTCTCCTTTAAGTTTGTAGAAGTAGGATGACAAAATGTCAAGGAAAACACCATTTCTAGCAAGTTCAATGAATCAAGCTCATTACTACCATTGGTAGAGTGGAGGAAGAGAACATTCCAAAAAATATTGTATACAATGGAAGTTTCAAAACAAAAGTTGTGGCCCTGTTATCAAGAGGTATAGAGGAAGAGGATAAGAAGAAGGAAACTGTGAAAAACTATGCGTTCTAGAGAGAAAACATAAAAAATACATCAAAACCAAAAAGGAAAACATCAAACTAATATTGGATGAACACGTGGAAATGTAAAAAATCACTTCATCAATGGAGAAAACCTAATAGGGCCATTCATGGGGATACAAGTTTTAAAAGGAACATTGCATACATGGATAGAGAGAGCTTGGAATGGAATATGGTATACTCTGATGTTTTATTTCCTTAGTTAAGTTTGGCTCACATTTGATTTTCATTCTAGGGCATGTGCATATACATATATATATATATATATATATATATTTTAGTTAGGAAAAAGGTGGTATTAGGGTCTATCCTTACTCAACTTAGAAGTGGAGAACAAGGTTTTGAACAAATAAGGATAGTAACTAGCAAATAAGAAAAGATAAGATAATTTTATCAATGTCCAACAAATAACCATAAATAGGTCAATGGGACTATCAAGTACAATAATGTGAGTAGAAAGTGGGAGCACAAAGATAACTCCTAGAAAGAAAAAAAACTACATATAAGCAAAACTAGCGTACACCTAGAAACCATCTGAAGTCTACAAATAATTCTAGTATAAGGGGAGAAGTTTAAGGCATCTTTTAATCCTAAAGGGCATAAGATTTTGCTATAAAAGTGGCTAAAGCTAGCATGAGAGGTACAAAAGAATAAAAAATGACAGTAGCAAGAACATAACTTTTATCAATAGGGTTTAACTCGAGTCATCAAGAGGAGGAATGCTATCCTCCCTACCCAAGTTTAACTCCCTAAAGTGACATGTCAAGTTGTTAACAAGTATATTGTTGTAACATATATAAGTTGTTGGAATCACGATTGTTGTTACGCCAAAGCTTGCAGGTTTTAGTAAATATACGCATCGCCAAATTTAACAAATCCTTGAGAAGCGGTTAAGCACGTGTCGTAAAACACATGGGGAGTGCTAGATTATACAATGCCCAACAATCTCCCCCCAGCACAAGCCGGGGGTGTTTTGAACTCAAGACCTTTTTCTTTGACACCACTTGTTGGAATCACAATTGTCGTTACAGCAAAACCCACAAGTTTTAGTAAACATGCGCATTGCCAGAATTAATTGATCCTCGAGAGGTGGTTAAGCACATGTCACGAAACACATAAGAAGGGTTGGCTTATCCAATACCCAATATAAACCTTATTGTTGGCATGGCCTTGTGCCCTAAAGAATCTAGGGTTTACCATAGGTATTATTACTACAAAATCTAGCACCCTAGTGCTAGGTTGTCCTAGATCTCTAACAACAATGGGATCCACCACTATTGTCACCTCAGTAGTGAGTTCTTCTATTGTTTTCTAGACAAATGATATCTCCACAAGGAAGTCTTCCCCAACAAGCCTTAGAGGTTAAATGACTAAGGGATCTTAAACCAAATGGCTCTCTAAGGAGGTTGCCAATTTTACACCCAGAATCATCATCAATAACGTATGGCTCCAGGTGGAATGAAGTAGCAAGGTCAAAGAAACAATGGCTCAAGATAGGCTTTGAAGAATGCTCAAACTCATTCCCAAACACATTGTACTATATATGGAGTCAAACAAGGAGTGGCTCAATAGATGAGATCTTGGAAACTTTTCAATCTAACCCTAGTGGCTTTCTAAAGTAGGAGACTTAAGGAATGAAATCCAATTTCCTTCATGGATACTTGATGATAGATTTTTCATATGAAGAAAATAGAGTTCATAAAAGATATTGCAATATCGAATATGGCCCAAGACAAACCCTAATCTAACAATTGCGGCAAAATGAAAGATGATACTCACAATAAAATAGCACTATTCATCCAAGCATCAGTTCGTCAATTCAAATAAAGTTCCTACATTCAAAACTTATCTTTCCCAAGACAATTCTCCTCATTTGAAATATCCAAAGCCAAATTCTACAAGGAAAAATGACAAAAAATTTAGATTGCTATGGAATTTCTCCCCCAAAACTCCATGGGAAAATGAGAGTAAGTGCACCTCTACTTATAAAGTTGGTGCTCAATTCCCCTTTGAATAAAATAATAATTTTCTAAGCTAAAACCCCCTAAATTAGCACTAAGGAGAGGCAAAGACCCTCTCTAAAAATTAATTAATCTCAATTAATGCAAAAATGGCACTTCTAATGCCACATGTACAAAATATAAGAGCACAAACCCACAAAATATGGCACCTTTCAACAAATGAAGGGAAAATAAAGGGTTTTGATGCAACATCCAACCTCCAAAGGCCCTTCAAAAACATAACTTCATCCATAAGCCTTCAAGCTTGTCCTCCATCATCCCATAAGCAAGCTCCAACGTGGGAACATGATCTACCAAGTGGTCTCCAAGGTGATTACAAATCCTTCCCAGCTCATACTTTAGCTTCAAGTTATTACCCAAGGGTATATCTGCTCCCTAACTTGCAAATAAGGCGTCCAACAATAGTCCCTTCCTTTCACAAAGGAAGCAAGAAACATTCAAGAGGTTCTTCAACCACATACAATCTCCCAAGTGACCACCCAAAATGGTCCTGAGACCCCAAATGCCAAACCATACCTCCAATGTGAACATGTGAGCTTCATGGTGGTGGCAATTGTGTGTTATATGATGACATGACACCACAATGCGTCCTTCAAATAGCCTTCAAATCAATGATCTACCAACCTCCACTTTACTCTATGTGAGGATAGATAGGCATATCATTTGCGAAAAAAAATCATCCAAAGATGGGCTATCTTGGTGTGCAAGTAACCTACTTCAAACTAGGCACACCTTCATAACACAAAAGGTGGGTTTCAAGATAGGTTGCCCAATCCCAATGACCCTTGAAATTAGCACTAATCATCAATGAAAGATGGACCTATGCCAGCCTTAAGGAATATGTAAAGGTTGGTTCACATCGTTGTCCACATAGGTATGTGGACAACCTCTAGCAATTCTCTTATAATTCAACATCCAAGTTATACCTTTTACCAAGGGTCAACCCAACATTTAAAAGAAAATCAACCATTACCTTTTAAACCCAAACATATGCCAATTTGGTGAGGCTAATTTCCATCATCAAAAACATATATGTCACACTGCTTTCGAATTTGAGCAAATTATCTTAGGTCGCCTACAACCTAGGTCGAATTTCTGAGGGAGCCACTTATAGGTTGAGACATTTTGCTCATTTATTATACTATGCCCACCAAATAGAACTGTAAACTTAATTCTCATACAATGTTTGTGCCTCCCCTTTGCCCTGTCATAGGGATATGCTGAGATGCCAATCTTGGTAAGTGCTCTCTTTTTGTCATACTTGTTGTTGATGCACTGGCTAGGTCGTACCAATATTGAGTGTACACAAAAGATTGGTTAACAAGAATGCTTTGTATGTGCACCCTTCTAGATGTGTAATTGTTATTGCACAAGTATATATAGACCAAGGCGTATTAAGCGTCTGCTACAAACTTCATATTGGAGCAGTTTGCAACAGTGGGGTCCCTCAAGGTTGCAATTAATGACTCGAGTGATATATAGAAGTCATTAAGAGCCCCTTTACACCCTAATTTCATAAGGTATCATTGTCCAAAAGGAGATAAGCTTCCCAGCACATGATGTGCAACCCCAATTTTGTCTTAGTCACAATTTGTGGGTAACACATACCATCCTCAAAATGAGTGAAAATTTAAGTTTCGTGGTGAAAGAGACTTGCCATTTGGGGAATATTGGAAGATGAATATTCATTTGAATGTTGAAATTTTCATGGCCTCTAAGTCTATTATGTGCCCTAACTAGGAACACAACAGATTAGAGAAGGCCAATACAAAAATACTTTGCACAACAAAAATATAACAACAATGAAATCAATCAAAGTACACAAGAATATTGGCCCAAATCTTGTTTCTCGTTAGTCCATTAATAAAAGAATCATAAGGCTCTCGTAGCAAGGATCATGGCCCATTAGAAACCTTGATACACACTAGTATACACGGTAATAAAGTACGAATAGGGCTTGAGGCCTGTCAGGCCAGGAGGTAACTCAAAGTGAATTGTGTTTTTGCATTAAGGTTGATCATAGATATATGTATGGAGGGAGAAACTCTTGGGCTTCATCTCCCAGTGTCCCTTGATATTCCAACTCTCCTTATTTTCTATTTACATTATTTTACACATATTCACCAAATCCCAAGGATTTGGTGTCAACATTCCCCCCCTTAATTTGAAAGGATGTTGGTGAGTTCAAGCATCATTCTGAATCTTTCGAACTTTTCTCTTCCAAGCGCTTTAGTGAAGACGTCTGCAATCTGTTCAGTTGTGGAACAATGGCGTAGATGGATTGTCTTGGCCTCAACATGATGTTGAATCATATGGTATTTTGTATTGATGTGCTTCATTCGATCATGGAACTTTGGGTTCTTGGCCAAATTTATTGCAAAAGTGTTATCAATCATCAGTGGAGTTGAATGCACTTGTTTCACCTGCAAATATTCCAAAATTTTCCGTAGCCAAGCAATTTCCTTTATTGCTTTTGTTGCTACCACATATTTTGCCTCTATTGTGGAATCTGTTGAAACTGATTGTTTGTGTGACCTCTAGGAGATAGCTCCTAATCCAAGATTCATAGCCAATGTTTTTAAAACCAGTCGGTCCTAACCAGTAACCAGTCAAATCGATCGGTCAGCAAGGCCACTGGTTGGAACCGGCTGAAAAACTCGGTCAGGTAGGTGATTTGGTGGATTTTTGGCCCTAACCGGCCGGTTACCTGCCATACCCGCGGAGGACCCACGCAGCGGCTTAGCCAAGGTGGTTTAGGGGTTTTGGAGGGAAAGTAAGGGTCCTTTCCCTCCAAAAACACCCTCTCCAAGCCTTTAAGAGGCCCTTCTCCCTCTCATTTGTCTCACACATCTCATTTGGAGTGTTTATGAGTGTTTGTGAGTTTGCTTGGGAGCTTGGAGAGTGTTGAGTTTTTGCTGGAGTAGTCATCTTGGAGGCTTGGAGTTGGAGTTGGAGCTATTTTGGAGATAGTTTGTAACTGTCAGTGGAGTTGGCATCTTCAAGAGGAGGCTAAGGAAGCTAGTTTGCATTTCCAGGTAAGGATTTTCACTTGAAAATTCCTCATTTGACTGTTGTCCATGAATAAAAAAAATTTATGTGTTAAAAATTTATAAACTTCTCACTCTATCATCTATTCTATCAAATCTCTAGTTCTATGCTATCAAATTTTGTAGCCTACATATGCATTTGTTTTCCTAAATTTAGCTTTGGTTTTCCATGTTTCTTAGCTACAATTTTTTTTTTAAATGGCAGATTTCTTTGCAAATTGTAATTATTTCAAGCAAACATGGCTCCAAAAGGAAAAGACAATGCATGGGCTCATTGTGATGTAATTGATAGAAAAATGATATGCAAATTATGCCATTAATCTATTGGAGGTGGGGGTATTCTTAGATTGAAACAACACTTGGTTGGGGTAAGAGGCCAAGTAAAGCCATGTGATGCACCAAATGCAGTGTTAGGTCCTATTAGGGCATAATACATTTCCAAGCTTGAAAAGTTTTATGGGGATAAGGCTAGGGAGAAGGCCATCCAAAATGACATTGCAAGGAAGAGGGAATTATTAGAAGCCATGAAAGAGAGTGGGTATGATGATTATGAGATTCAAGACTCAACTTCTATCCCCTCCACCAATGACCCCTTTCACTATGTTCATCCTTCTTGTGGCCAACCATCAAAAGGAACAAAGAAAACAAACATCCAAAGTTATTTCTCATCTTCTGCCAACATTGCCTCTTCTAATCCCGCTTCCTCCCAGCCAAGTCGTCAACCCACTTTGGATCAACATTGGAGAAAAGAATGCAAAGAAACTTCTCATCAATACATTGTTAAATGGTGGTATGATTTAGATATCCCATTTAATGTTGCTCACTCACCTTATTACCAAGCTATGTGGGACTCTGTTATAGCTACATGAAAGGGCTTCAAAGGTCCCTAGTATGCATGAGTCATGACTTAAGGGGAGATCTTTTGCAAAAAGAGATATCTTCCATTGATGAGTATTTGGTTGAGTTTAAAGATTCATGGTTCAAAACAGGTTGTTCCATCATGTCAGATGGATGGACCGATGGAAAGAACTGCACTATCATTAATTTCCTTGTTTCTTGCCCTCAAGGAACCATGTTTTTGAGATTAATTGATGCATCTGATAAGGTGAAGAATGCAGCCCTTCTATTTGAGCTTTTGGATGACATTATTCAGGAAGTTGGGGAGCATAATGTTTTTTAGGTCATCACCAACAATGCCTCAAACTATGTTCTTGCTAAAAAGATGCTTGAGTCCAAATATAGGACCATATTTTGGACTCCATGTGCTGCATATTGCATAGACCTCATGCTTGAGGACATAGGCAAAGTGGAGTAGGTAAAAAATACTGCAGAGCATGCCAAGTGCATTACAAAATACATTTACAACCACTCATGGGTATTGAACCTAAAGAGGAAAAACATTGGGGGCAAAGAGCTTGTTAGGCCTGCAATTACGAGATTTGCAACTCACTTCCTCACATTGCAATGTCTCAATGGTCAACATAAAAACTTGCAGAAAATGTTTTCTTCTGAAGAATGGTCTGAATCTCGGTGGGCTCGTAGACAAGATGGAAAGAACACCAAAAAAAAAGTGTTTGACAATTATTTTTGGAAAAGGTCTGTAGAGCCTGTGAAAATTACTGAGCCCCTTGTTAAGGTGCTAAGGATGGTGGATGGGGAAAAATTGGCCATGTGCTACATTTATGAGCCTATGGATCAGGCAAAGGCGTACATACAGGCAACTTACAAGTACAGGTTAGCTAAATATGGTTGTATATGGGAGATCATTGATAACAGATGGAACAATGAACTCCATCGTCCTATACATGCAGCTGGGTATTTTTTGAACCCAAAGTATCATTATAAAGATTAGCTAAGAGATTTGCATGATGGGGAGGTCAAAGCTGTATTGATTGATTGCTTGGAGTGCAAGGTCCCTACCCATGCAGACCAGTTGGAAATACATAGACAACTTACTGTTTTCATTATGGCAGGTGGTACCTTTGGCAAAAACTTGGCAAAGATGGCAAGAGATGCGGATCAACCAGGTAAGAAACTCCAATTTCCAATTTGTTTTTCTTTTCAAGTTAAAATTGTTTACGTTCTTTACAATTCAAATTATAAACTAAGTTACTAATTAATGTATTTTTCTTTGCAACACATTGGTGGGAGTCATTTGGTGGCTAGTGTCCTTAATTGCAAAGGTTTGCAATTAGAGTCCTTAGCCAAACTTGTAGTGCTTCAAGTTGTGAGCACAATTGGTCTGTTTTTTAGAGCATACACATGAAGAAGAGAAATTGTTTGGAACAAAATGGTTAAATGATCTTGTTTTTGTGCAATACAAACTTCAACTAAGGAGGAACCAAATGATGAACAAAACACCTAATCTAGATCCCATTGTGTTGGACGATATTGATCCAACATCAAAATGGGTGGAAGAGACTGAAGATCTTGTGTTTGAGGCTGATGGCATTAGTGCGGGATGAAGCAAATTTTGTGGCGGCATCCGAACCAGGATCAGTAGCGGCATCAAGGAAAGGCAAAGAACCAATGGAAGGCACTAGTCATGTAGGTCGACAAACTGGTGCTTCCATTAGGTCCACTTCTATTGTTATTGGTGGCATTGCTACTAAGGTAGCAGATCAGGCTGAGGCATCCTCAGATTCTGAACCAGAGGATGTCTATGTAGCTCCTAATGATGATCCTGGTGATGAACTTGATGATTGATCATGTGTACATTGTAGACTTGTAGTAGGCCAATGGCCTCATAGCTTGCAACATTGTTTTTGGGCTTTATAGGCCATTTAGAGCCTCATTGCTTATGTATTTTACTATTTTTTCGATGATATGTATTACATTAGTGCCATTTTGATATATTCACCTTTACATGGTATATAAATGAGAAAACTTTGCATATTTTGTCTCTGTTGGTTTGGAATCATGGTTTTAAATCTTAAAAATAGTTTTGTTTCATTAAAAATTATTTAACGTATTTTTCTAAAACCAGTTCGTTTAGACCTAACCAGTCCCGGTTCGACCGGTTCCGGTCGGTAAACCAGTTCATGGACCGGTCCGGTCACCAGTTCCAGTTTTAAAAACATTGCTCATAGCATAACCTGAAGTAGATACTCTTTCTTTATCTCTAGTAAAGTCTGAATCAGAGTATCCAATCAAGCTAAAGCTGCCCACCGGTGTATACTTAAGTCCAAAGTCTTGAGTTCCCTTCAAGTAATTTAGAATTCTTTTCGTAGCAGACCAATGTCCCTCACAAGGATTTTACATAAACCTGGAGAGGATTCCAACAACAAATGAAATGTCTGGTCTGGTAGTTGTCCAAAAGTTGAGACTTCCTACAAGTTGTTTATACTTTGTTGCATCCTCAAATTATTTTCCTTTAGTGGATGTGAGCTTTAAGTTTTGTTCCATTGGAGTAGTCAAAGGATTGCTCTCAGCGATGCCAAACCTGTTCAACAGATCTTCAATGTGCTTCTTCTAAGAGAGGAATATAAACTTCAGATGTTGAGTTACTTCAATACCAAGATAGTAGTGAACATGCCCCAAGTCTTTCATTTCAAAACCTTTCCTCAATTCCTTCTTTATGGATGCAATATAGCTCTCATTGTTCCCTGTCATACACCACAAGATATACAACTATTTTTCCAAGACATACACACAAAATATACAACTGTTTTGCAAACTTTCTTGACAAACAAAGTTGCATCATCAAGATCATAATGTTTGAAGTTGAGTTTTAGAAGATGCTCAGTTAACTTCTCGTACTAGGCTCACAATGCTTGCTTGAGGCCATACAAGGATTTTACAAGCTTGCATACTTTATGTTCTTGAACCTTCACAACAAATCCTTCTGGCTAGGACATAAAAACATTCACTTTCATATCTTCATTCAAGAAAGCAATTTTTACATCCATTGATGGACTTTCCAACCGTTTTGAGTTGCAAAGGCAAAGAGTGTCCTGATGGTAGCCCATTTTGCTGTGGGGGCAAAAGTATCCTCATAATCGACCCCTTCCTTCTGTGCAAAACCTTTTTCCCCAAGCCTAGCTTTGTGCTTGTCAAGTGAGCCATCAGCTTTATACCTGTTCTTGTAGACCCATTTGCAACCTATTGGTTTGGTTCCCAATGGAGGATCAACCAACTTCCAAGTGCAATTCTTTTTTACCAAGGCATCATACTCCTTTTGCATTGCTTCTTTCCATTCATCATGAGAAGCGGATTCTTTGAAGGAAGTTAGTTCAAAATCTGAAAACAAATTCAGTTTACAATCATAAGAAACATTCATATCAATAGGTGAATCAAAATCGTCTACATCACCTCTATTTTACCTAGTTGAATTTCTTGTTCCTATCTTTCCAACCTCATCAAGATGAACACTTTCAAGTGTCTCTGTCAGCCATTTTGGAGGACCTTTCTGAAATGGCTCATGCTACTCAGTTGACTAAGTTGGGGGTGAATCAAGATTGGGTCTCCCAATTCTGTCAATCACATCACTCAAAGTGTCATCAGTGGTTGGGGCTTCATGTGGGGCAGAGAGTGCTTCAGAATAAGATTCCACAGATTGATCCAATATAGGAATCCCCCTTTCAAGATGTGTAATCTCATTATCAAATTCTTGAAAGGACTTAGCATGTCCGAATCTATCCAAGTGATCAAGTTGCCGCTCAACAACATTGTCAACCTTGGAAGATTCAAGAAAGATCACATCTCTAGATACTACAAACTTCTTATTAACTTCATCATAGAGACGATATGCTTTGGAGGTATTTGAATACCCCAAGAAGATACACTTACGACACCAAGTTTGTTTCTTTGTTCCTTAGGTATCAAGGCATAACTCGTGGAACCAAAGACCCTGAGATGCTTTACCGAAGGAATGTGGCCATACAAATTTTCATAGGGAGTCTCGTTTCTAATAGCATTAGATGGACACCTAAGCTTTACATACACAACATATAGAACTGCATCAGCCCAAAACATCAATTTAACATCCTTGAAAAACATCATGGAACGTACCATATTTAAGATTGTCCTGTTCATTTCTTTCAGCTACTCCATTTTGTTGGGGATTATAAGGCACAGTTGTTTGATGTTTGATTCCATGTTGGCGAAGATAGTTTTCAAATTCATTTGAAGTGTATTCTTTTCCATTATCAGTGCGAATAGAGCCAATATGAGATTCTGCATCATTTTCAATCCATGCATGAAATTTATTGAATGTTTGAAAAGCATCAAATTTGTTCTTCAATAAATAAACCCAACACATTCTGGTGTAATAATCAATAAATGTCATCATATATTTATTTCCATTCGCAGAAGGAACAGGGATTGGGCCACATAAGTATGAATGTATAAGTTCAAGTTTTCTATGTGCTCTGGAATGTGAATCATGAAAAGATTGTTTGTTGTGCTTTCCTAAGATATAAGCATCACATTGCTTAAGTTTCCTAGGAATTGTAGGCAAACCAATAACTCCATTTTTCTTCAACGTATAAAGGTTGTCATAATTCAAGTGTCCAAATCTAGCATGCCATAAAAGACTTGATGAAAACGTACCTTCATCATAACGAGAACTGTATGAGAAGTTTTGTGCACGAGCAGAGGTACCTTGCAGCTTCAAAAGTATTTCTTCTTCTATCCCTATCATGACAAGTGAGTGATCTGATGCTTTTATGACCTCAACTTTTCCATCAAACATATGAATGGAGTGTCCTTGTTGGCGAATGTGGACCAAAGACAACAAGTTTCTCCTTAGCTTCGGGATATATAAAACATCATGTAGAAGAAAGTCTCGAAGACCATGCAGTTTGAGCCTGATTGTGCCAAGCCCTGATGGCTTGAGTTTTGACTTGTCTGCAAAATATACTGCTCCAACATTGTCAATAAATTATTCAAAAAAATCTCTTCTAAAAGTCATGTGGCAAGTTGCCCCTGAATCAAGTAATCAATCATTTTTAGAAGAAGCTAGTAAGCATTAAATAAGTCTCTAGTACTCCAGTATTGCAATGTGCCACAACGTAGTGAGCGGATTTGGGTGCTTTACCTTTCCCTTTGTCATTGGTTTTACCTTTGGCTTCATTTTTTTCCTGCTCAATTTTGTCCCCAGACAACTTACATGTGGATGCATCATGTCCATCTTTATTGCATCATATGCAATGAAGATCAGGCTTTTCTCCTTGGAACTGCCTGCACCCCCTGCCTCTAAAATTCATTCTTCCTATTCCTCTTTGGCCACCTCTTCCTCTAGAAGAATATTGTGCAAGATTCTTCTCTCTATGTGCAAGATACACAACTTCTTCAGAAGACTGAGGGGTTGTGTTCTTCCTAGAATCCTTCTCTTTCTCAACAAAATTCTTCTCAATGGAGTCAAAGGTAATCTCCTTGAGGTTTCCACTTGCTTATTTTGACTCAAGATAATTTGAATAAGTGAAATATAGTTCCTTGACATAAGCTATGAGAGGAATTTCTATTTGAACACCAGTGGTTTTTATATCATGCATAATCAATCTTACTTCTGATGCTAAAGCAAGAGGGTCATCATTTTTCAATTCAAGACTGAACAATTTAATCAGCAACTGGACAACTTCAAGTTCAGAGTGTGAGTCATACAATTCCTTCAATTTCTACAAGGCTTCAAAAGCATTTGAAAATGGTGAAATGTGGTGACTCACCTCTTCATTTACAGATGTTGCAATCAAGGCATAAGCCTTGTTGTTCTTATTTTCCCAAATGGCAATCTAGTTATCTAAGGTGGGATTTGCAAGTTCATTATCTCCTCCTTCACAAACTCCTTTCCACAACTCATTGAAAATGAGAGTGTGTTTTATCTTTTGTGACCATTCAGGATAGTTCTCTTTTCCAGAGAGAACTACTCCAACTATAGATATCAATGGATGCATTTTAAATATGTGTATTGTGTAAAAATATACTCTGCAACAACATATAAAGAAAATGTGCACTTCTCATGGTAAAAGAAACAATTCTGATATATATAGCAGAGTTATATTTCGGGGAGGGAGTATATGGGGGAAGGAATATTATTTCAGTGAGTGGTGGTATGGTGGTGTGGGTCGGGTCAACGTTCAATGTAATATGATATGACAACATGGTATGGGTGGAGCATTGAATGTAATATGATATGACAACGTTCAATGTAACATGATATGACAGCATGGTCAATGTTCAATGCAATATGATACACAACATTCAACGTAGGAGGTGGCAGTTTGGAGCGGTGATATCACCAACTGTGGCCACGATGGGTGTGGTATGGAGTATACCATTCAACAATGCGGAGTAGGGAAGCAACGCAACCAAAATCAACACAACAGAGAGGTTTGGTATGGTGGGTTGGTAACTAGGAGTCAGGCAGTTTGGGTGTTGTGGATGGGGGCGATACAAGCTCAATGTTTAACCATTGTTTGGCGTGGTTATAGTGGTATATGCAGTGATGGCGTATGGCGAAGGGGTATGTGTGATATGGTTCTGCTGCGCAGTGGGGAGAGGGGTTCAATATATTAAAACCAGTGAGGCGGTATGGGAACGCGGTATGGTAGTCACCACAGTGGTAATACCCAGTAATGATAATCAAACAATGTAACCAGTGAGGATAGCATAACTCAATGTATATATATGCAGTGACAGTCACGGTAATACCATCTTCAAGCTCAATGTAATACACAATCATAGTCATGATGTCGATAATACCACATAGACAACATTCTTAAGAAAAATGTTTCAACTCACAAAAGTTCTAGTTCAAACTAGCGAAAATATCGTTCATGCGCAGAGAATCACCAGTGTTCAGAGTCAATTTGCCAAAACACAGTTAGGCAGGCCGCTCAGTCTCTATGCATCAGTCTCATAGTCCTGAGGTCGAGAGTGCAGGCAACACACTGCCAAAAATGAGTAAGGTTCAGTTCTTCGATGAGAAGATGAGGAATTTGTGCTGACAGAAGGCAGATGCGTCAGACTACAAAAATGTACAACATGGGAAAGGAGGAGTTACAAGAGCAGGAAAGCAGCCAAAAATAGTGGTTGGGACCTGAGCTCTGATACCATGTCAGGCCAGGAGGTAACTCCTCAAAATGAATTGTGTTTTTGCATTAAGGCTGATCATAGATATATACATGGAGGGAGAGACTCTTGGGCTTCATCTCCTAGTGTCTCTTCATATTCCAACTCTCCTTATTTTCTATTTACATTATTTTACACATTCACCCAATCCCAAGGATTAGGTGTCAACAAGGCCTAACCCTTCAAACTCTCAATCTACACATTAAACAAAGACAAATCTTGATTTACTTACTAATGACATTCCTTTGCACTCATCTCTTTTAGTCCTCTTATCGACTGCTCTTGGTTGTCCTTTCCCTCCTTGTCACATAGAGATTAGCTCCATTAAAACCTCTGTCAACCAGCGACTCATAGGTAGACTTATCCTTTAGTTCATTATATTAATATCAGCACTATCCGTCTTGTTGTAATGTCTTTCCTTTGACCTAACAATCTTCTTTTTCATTATTGTCTGCTTCTTTAGACTGAAACCCTCAGCCTATCTAAGCTACCCACCTAGAAGCCTTAGGCAAAATCCTTTTCTCCTCTTGACCAACTGATTTAGGCACTATCTGACCTTCAATTATTATCCAATAGGTTTCAGCCTCCTCGCAACTTCCTTTAGCTACCCTAACGAGGGCTATTAGACCATTGTCTAGCCCTCCTTCAAGCCACAACCACCTCTTATTTCTCCAGCAAATGACTAGATGCCTTGTTGGTTTCTACAGCAGCCCAAAGCCTACTTAGATTAGCTTGTGTTAGCCCTGATCATGTCCTAAACCCTCTTTTTTGAACTCAGTCTAGCCTTCCTCTATGTTTGCCAACCTCGGCCTAAGGCTTGAGGCTTGCAACATGAATCCTGTGGCTCCTTTTCCACACAAAAAGGACCCTCTCTTGGCTTGGAAAGACCTCAGATTGCTCCTACTAGATAGACTCAACCTCACTAGAATAGATCACAACACACTCCTACTTGGCCCTCTCCAAGATAGCTACAACTCACTCAGGGTTGGTACTTAAGCTCCACTTGTGATCAACATAGGTGCTTTAGATCTAGCAAACTTCAATGTATAGGCCAATCGTATTGATGTTGATAGTCCTTCTTCTATGTATAGGAAGTCTTGGTGGCATTGCTTCTTCATATTCTAGTGTTATATAGATACGCCCCAACTAGCTTCAAATTCCTATTCCTTGCTATACTACTTATTTGTCTCTTTCTTTCACATAGAAAATATCTCAGTGATTCAACCACTTTACCACTGAATACAAACATAAATGCCTTGGAAATGGATTTTGTATTGTTACATCTTGAAGACATGCCACACACTATTTTATGTTTAAAGCTTGCCACCACATGATGCTTTCACCTTGACAACATCAACTCTATTATTTAAGAATAGTTGGTTAGTCATAGAAGGCTTGGATTTCTTTTGTAATAGAATATTCGAATGCCTCCACAAAAGGTTTGGGTAGTTACAAACTTCTGATTTCTTTTATAAGCATACTTCTTTGCATAGGAAAAGTGTAACCACTGGAGTTTGCTTGGATGCCACTAATATGTAGTGTTCGGATTTTGAGCAAGTGTTATTTGGTGTAATCATTGATACCTTCAAGGAGATACCTTATCTTTCAAATGCCATATAGAGAGAGAATTTCGATGTTTCAATTATGTAGACTTTGCAAATTGTCATTGTTAATGCTCTTCACCACAAAGATTCTTCACTAGATCATTGGAGCGAATTTCACAAAGGACTTGGTTTTTCAATACAAAGTGGCTTGAATCAACATAATTTTAAACCAAAATTGGGATCATACTTGACATCACACAAAATTTAGATCATGCTACTTGGAACATACCACAAATTTCAGACTTGTATCATACCTTAGCTTTAGTAATCTTTTAGATGACCTTTCATATCATAGAGGTTTTATGCCACAGAAATAATTATAGTTTGAAGGAGTTTGAACCATCAATATGTGGATTATCAAAAACAAGTTAGACATCGTCCTTAATAAATCTTCGAAAATTGAATTTCATATACACAGAATTTTCGAGCTTCTTTTATTGTAGACTTTGAACTTGCTTTGCAATGGGTGCAAAAGCGAAAAGCACGAGTTTTGCATTTTTATGTTGCTCTTAAATATTCTTCTAGACTTGATTCATTTTTACCAAAACCACCTTCTTATATTCTTAGACTTTAGTGGATTTAAAATCACTTTTGCTAGATTAACAAAGGCAATTTTGGACTAGGATATATTTTGAAATCTTTGATCCAAAACAAACATTGTAGGCAAGCATGTTCATACAATATAGTCCTCCTGAGGCTTGGTGCCTTAGGATTTGAAAACTTGGACCATAGATAAAACATGACTTTCAAAACTTCAGTCTTTTACAATCTTCTCAGACTTTAGGGCTTTAGAATTACACCAGACTTCTATCAATTGTAACAATAAAAATTGACCTACAGAGTCTTTTTAATTCCTTTGCATTCCTTTAGGTCCTCTTACACACCAATCTTGATTAGGGCTTCTTTGATGGTGTGTTGATGAGCTTTAATCTGTAGTTGGTCCTTCTCCATAAGCAAATGGATGCTTTGCTTCTATACTTGGATGTCACCTTCATTGAAAAGGGTATTGTTGCCATAGTAAGTTTAGATATCACAGAGAAATATTGCCACTGTAAGATTAAATGTCACAATTTTTGAAGAAGCACATACTTCTCTTCTAGGTCTCACATTTCTATAGGAATAGTACCATATTAAACTCAAATACCGAGAATATGTAACCATAGTAAGGTCAAATTCCACAAAAGATATAGTGGTTCAGATCCACAAGAAACATGTTGTCACAGTAACTTGGATGCCATAAATGATATGTAGCTACAAAGGTTCGGATATCTCAGAATTGTCTTGCCTCAAGAACTTCGTTTTATGTGCCTCTAAAAAAATCATTCTCAGATAGACCTTGATCAAGTTATCTCACAGAGTTAGATTTGTACTTAAGCTCCAGACATGCTACTTTCTTTTTATCTTCCTTAGCTATTCTTTGTTGGAAATGTAACTAGTGTCGGTCTTCATAATGCAATACAAATGTATGATTAATGTACTTATCTATCATATTCATCATTATTGTTTATTTTTAGTCAAAGCATGTTCTTCATGCTTAGAGGGTTTATTGAGTCAAAAGAGAATTTATCATGAGTCCAAGAAATGTAATCAAGTCAAGGTCCCATTTGGACTTCTAGTAAGAAAAGAAATTTTTTTTTTTATTTGGGTCAAAGAAAAGTTGTCCTCCACAAGACCAAGTCAGCCCTCCCTGGACAAGTTGGCCTAAAGAGGCAATTATTCAACCTCCTGGACATGTATAAATACAAAGCAGTTCGACCTCATTCCATCATCCATCTATCACATCGATTTATATGCCAAGATAATAAGAAAAACCAACAAAGTCAAAGGAGAGGGAGGATAGTCAAAGGAGAGAGAAAACAAGTTGATTTTTGCCCTAGTTCTATTCACACGTCCGAGTTTTCCTGAGGCATATTCTGTGCTACTACAGGCTTAAAATTTCAAAATATGACTAGATTTCAGAGATTTACCTTGCGTTGACTTCTATTGACTTTAACTTGTTGGAGGTGGCTTGAAGGAAGGTTGACTTGGGTCTTCGTGGTGTCTTGGTCTTGGGTCTTGGATATATCAATTTGATCTCATTTTATAAGAAGTGGATTTTCTTGGGTTTCCCCCTTGTGGGGTTCTTCCCCTGGCTTGGATCCTAATTTCTTGTGTTCTTTGTCTCTTGTGATCTTCATGTTTTGTACATTTTGGTAATTGCTTGATGAAGAGAATATAAATTTGATAAGAAGCCAACAAACATTCACAAATAATTATCAAGTTAAGAAAAATCTACCCTAAGCTACAAGCATCTTGATTTCTCGACATGGTCCAACCCTTAGACTAGGGCTCAAACTACCTCTCTAGCACTGCAACCCTCTCTTCACCAAGCAGACTCCTTATTTGTTCATGTGGCTTGTCACCCACCAAAAGTGGGTGACCCCATAGGAGAATTTTTCCCTAGATAGCTCTTCAGTCGAAAGCCCCTGTCAGCCACTAATGTAACCGATACATTGTGCCATTTGATCTCTGCTCCTTGCATCAGTCATATGTCCCCTCGCCAATCTATCGAGAGCATATGTTAGAAGGTGGGTGATCCAACCCAAAAGGCATGTTTTTCATTGTATATTCGACTACTTATGCTTCTTTTTCTTAGGCATCTTGGACATGGATTATTGGGTGACTTGGAAGAAGGAAGGGCTTTGATTGTGGTTTTGTTCCCTCACCTTAGATGGGGGGCGGGTTAATCTTCAATCTTGGTTTCGCGAGATCTCCTTGATTAGCCTATGGATTTAGGAATAACACTACTTGGTAAACTTTGATTTGGGTAGCGCGGTCACATTTTCCCATTATATCTAGGCCTCTCCTTTGGCCTCTATTTATAGTGTTCAAGCACTGAGTTGTTAACCCCCAGGGTCATGTCAATTGGCTGCTAGGCGAATTGAGCCTACATGCTCAAACACTAAAAATAAATTATTAATAAAATTTCTTTTCTTGTTCTAAACCCATTGCTTTGGGTCCAAGACCCCAAACTTGGGTAACTTTCGCAACAACTTCCATTTTGTGGAGTTTCACATCTCAAAAGTACCCTCTGAGCTACCCAAATTTCAACATTGAAGACCCACTTTCCCGTGTTTGGAGGATTAATTGCATGATTTCGTGGAAGAAAATGAGTTGTTGGATAGCCTTTAGAGGGTGGATGTTGCACCAACACCACTTGTTTCTTTCGTTTGTAGAAATAGGTCACATTTTTAGGACTTGGGCCCCTAGTATGTGTACATGTAGCATTAAAATCCCCATTTTACATCAATTTAGATTAATTAATTTGTATGGAGGGCCCTTTTCCC